>ML244876.1:0-31449 GCA_005239495.1 Nicotiana undulata | reverse complement strand
CAGTTGAGGCTTACACTGTTGAAATTGTATTTCTGATGCGAGGTTGGTTATAGCTGAGATCCTTGTCGGGCATTTGTTAAGTTTGTAATTGATGATTTCTCCTTGCCGGGACAATAGAACTGTATTGAGTATTTCCATGCACTTGAGACTGCTTGGTGTTGACTTTTACATTATATTGTTGCTTTGTTTATTATTTGTCGTACGAGGGGACATGCCGTGCTGACTGTTTGTTACTCTTCACATTAGGGGACGTGCCGTGTTGATCATTGATTATTTACATGCATGAGGGGACATTCCGTGCCGAGTGTTATTATATATGCACGAGGGGACATTCCGTGCCGAGTGATTGTGAGGTTATGCACGAGGGGACATTCCGTGCCGAGTGATATTATATATGCACGAGGGTATATGCCGTGCCTTTTGTTCTTCATTATCTGTTTTGAGAAGTTAAATTCCTGCCTTTATCTTTACATTTTCTGTTATTACCCTGTTCTACCGTACTAGCATTTTTGTTGCCCCTTTTACCCCCAGCATGTTCTCCCCGTATCTGTCTTACTTGCCTATTTTCGTCGATATTCTCCTGTTATTATATAGAATTGCACAGGTACATATATTGTTGTCGGTCCTAGCCTCGTCACTACTTCGCCGAGGTTAGGCTCGGCACTTACTCAGTACATGGGGTCGGTTGTACTGATGCTACACCTGCACTTCTTTATGTTGTGCAGACTACGCAGCCGGACCCGGTGATCACTGACGGTCGGAGCATCTCATCAGTTCATACAGGAGACATCGAGGTAGACCCGCAGACGTTCGTGGGCCTTGGCGTCACCTTCTACTCTTCACTTTCAACTCTATCTTACTTTATATTTCAAAGACAGTCCTATGTACTTATTTTCATACCTTTGTTTTTAGTAATCTCTTAGACAGTTCGTGAGTATGTGACACTAGTTCTGGGATTTGTATATGGGTTTTACTTCGAAATTGCTATGTTATTTTTTGCTATTTGTTAACCTTCATATTGTTGACCATCGATGCTTTAGTTATATTATCTGTGTTAGTTGTTAATGAATTTTATCTAGTTCGAACGTTTGCTTGTCTAGCGGGTTCAACGTTAGACGCAGTCATGGCCCGAAGGTGGGATTTCGGGTCGTGACAGAAAGTTAGATGAATTTCGGAAGTGGCTGTAGGTTCGTAGTGTCATTTGTGACCTGTGTGTCAAATTGGAGGTCATTCGGATGAGGTTTGACGTGTTTCGACATCGTTTGTGGATTTTGGAAAAATGCTAAGTTCTTAGGTTTGAATCCGTGTTTAATTCATGTTTTTGGTGTTGTTTGAGGTAGCTTGAAGGCTCGACTAAGTTCGTATGGTGTTATGGGATTGGTTGGTAGGTTTGGTTGAGGTCCCGCGGGCCTCGGGTGTGTTTTGGATTCTCAACGGGTAATTTTTGGACTTAGGATGATTGCTAGTTTTGCTGGTGTCTGCAACTGGTTTTTCTTAATCGCGATCACGTGAGGGTAGGCATAGAAAGGGACGCGTAGAGCAATTTGGAGGCCAGCTAGGTTAATGCTTCGCGATCGCATAGAAAGGGACGCGATCGCATAGGGTAGGCAAGTTGTGCAGCGCAAATGTGTAGACCAGGCCGCGTTCGCGTAGAAGAATTAGGCGAAAATGGGAGATGGGTTCTTAACTTTTTGCGAACACGTGGGAGCAGTCGCGGTCCCGTAAATTAGTGGAACCAAAGCATCGCGTTTGCATGGGTTCGGTCGCGATCTTGTTGTAAAAAGTGAAGGCAGTGAAGTTGTTCTTTGCGAGTGTACTTCTGCTATCGCGCTTAAGGAAAATCTGGGCATAATTAAAATGTTGAAAAACGAGGGTTTAAGTCATTCTCCACAATTTGGACTTGAGAGCTTGAAATTAGGCGATTCTTGGAGGTATTCTCACGTGGGTGTCTGGGGTAAGTGATTCTTACTTAGTTTTGATTAATTCCCGCTAATCTATGCTTAAATTCATCATCTAATTTCGGATTTGGGTTGAAAAATTGGGAAAAATTTAAAAACATTCCTACGCCAAGGTTTTGGGTTTTGAGCGAGAATTTGGTATCGGATTTGAGTGAATTTGGTATGGTTAGAATCATGAGTGAATGGATGTTCTTAATTTGTGATTTTTACCGGATTCCGAGATGTGGGCCTAGGGGACTTTTTGGGGCAATTTTCCTAATTTCGCGTATTAGCTTCGAATTTATTAGTTAAACTAGTTACTTAAAGTTATATTTACATTGTGCAATTGAATTGAATAGATTTGGGCCATTTGGAGTCGGGTACTCTTGGAAAGAACGTAATTTCTAGTTGAATTGAGCGGTTGAGGTAAGTGGCTTGCCTAACCTTATGTTGGAGACTTTGCCTTAGGTTGTTTGATATGTGGGCGTTGTGTACGTAAAGTGACGAGTACGTACGCGGGCCGTTATTGCAAAAATTCCATTTCCCCTTATTGAATCATAAATTGTTTTTCCTCCTATTATGTTGTATTAATATGCTAAACTATTTAGCTTAGATTAGAAAAACATGCTTATGTGTCTAATTGTCTACTTGATACTCTGTGCGCCATGCCTAGTTAGCTTACTGTTTATCCCAAATTTTTGATTAGATGCACTGTATAATTGATGCCATATATATCATTTATCTATCATTGCATATTTAAATTTGGACTACAGATGTATTCCGGGAGATCCCCCTGTACCGCATATTTAAATTGGGACTACAGATGTATTCCTGGAAATCCCCCCTATACTACATATTTAAATTGGTACTACGGACATATTCCGGGAGTTCCCCCAACACTGCATATTTATTTTGGGACTACAGACGTATTCCGGGAGATCCCCTTATACTTCATAACCATCTAGAACTACGGGACGGTATCCCGGGAGATTCCCTTTTACTGTTAAGTTTTTCGAATATTTTCTTTAAATGTTTACAGTAGAAAATATTTAACTCTTTTACTATTTTTAAATTGATTATATTTAAACCAGTATAGCCTTAACCTGACCTCATCACTACTTGACGGGGGTTAGGCTTGGCACTTACTCGGTACCAAATGTGGTGTACTCATGACCTTTCCTGCATATATTTTTGTGTGCAGATTCATGTACGAGTTATCAACCCCATGGATATTTGTTGCTGCTGATTCTAGGATACCGCAAGGTATTTTTGTCGCGTTCGCAGAATCCTCCGAGCCTCCTTCTATTCTACCGTTTAGAGTTTTTCTTATGTACTTTCCAGACTTGCGTAGAGCTATAGTGGTTGTTAGAAGCTTGTGACTGTTTGTGAAAATCCGGGTCTTTGGGATAAATAATTTGTACATGCCGAGCGACATCGTTATGATTATTCAGATTTTGTCCCTAATTTCTTTATCTATTGTGTTTTAATTAAGTTTTATTCGCAAAACTTGGGCTTACCTAGTCTAAGAGACTAGGTGCCGTCACGATACCTTTCGGAGGGTAAATTGGATCGTGACAAGTTTGTATCAGAGCGTGAGGGCCGGTACCGGGAGGACCGACGATCAGGCACTCGAGCCCCCAAACAGAGCCGCCAGAGGCAGGGGTCGGGGTAGAGGACGAGCACGGGGTGTAGCCCGAGCACCTGCCAGAGCAGTGACAAAAGAGCCCACAGCAGCTCCAGCTGGAGGGCCGGCACAGGAGGTTCTTATTGCTACTCCAGCCCTCCAGGAGACTTTGGCTCAATTATTGAGAATATTTAGCACTCTGACTCAGGCTGGGCTACTTCTGATATCCCCAGCCACATCTCAGGCCGGGGGAGGGAACAAACGCCCGCAGTTTGCACTCCTAAGCAGAGGGTCCATGTTGATCAGGCCACAAAGTATATTCCTATACCCCCAGTGATTCTGGCTCAGCATGAGGCCAGGGTAGCTGGTTTTGAGGTAGAGATACTCAGACTTGAGAGGTACAAGAAGTACCACCCACCTACTTTCAGCGGACTAGCTTCAAATGACGCTTTGGGTTTTCTTGAGGAATGTCATCGAATTATCCGCACTATGGGCATTATGGAGACGAGTGGGGTTTCTTTCACCACTTTCCAGTTGCGGGGAGCGACATGTCAGTGGTGGCGTGCCTATGAGCTGAGTAGTCCGGATGAGGCGGCTTCACTTACTTGGACTCAATTTTCAGAGATGTTTATGCCAGAGTATGTTCCTCAGAGCCTTAAGGATACTTGGCGTGCATATTTTGAGCAGCTGCGCTAGGGTGCTATGACTTTGTCAAAGTATGCAGTTCGTTTCAGTGAGTTAGCCTGCCATGCACCAGCCTTGGTTGCCACGATCAGAGAGAAGGTTCGTCGCTTCATTGAGGGACTCCACCCAAGTATTCTGACCAGTATGGCCAGAGAGTTGGAGATGGATATTACTTATCAGCAGGCAATGAGTATTTCTAGGAGGGTAGAGGGCATGTTTGCTCGGGACAAAGATGAGAGAGAGGCCAAGAGGTCTCGAGAAACTGGTCATTTTTGGGAGCTCCTGCACCATCATCACTCTATGGTAGGGGTTTTGTGAGTCACCTTGTTCATTCAGCTCTTCCAGCAGCCAGCGGTATTCCAGCTCCTCCTAGACCTCAGGAGCCTTATTATGCACAGTTAGTATCTAGTTCGCCTCCTGCTCGAGTTGCTATTACTGGCCACTCCAGCAGGCCAGTTCCGAGTCAATCTCAGCTGCAGCATCCTCTGATGGGTTGTATTGAGTGTGGTGACACTCGTCACATGGTTAGAGATTACCCCAGAGCTAGAAGGGGTGCATCTTCACAGACTTTTCAGCCTCCACGTGATCCACCGGGTCCTACAACTATTCTTCCAGCCCTAACTACCATTCAACCTTCTTAGGCAGCTCGAGGTGGAGGTTGGGAGGCCGCCCTAGAGAGGGAGGCCAGACCAGGTACTATGCCCTTCCATCCCGTTCAAAGGCCGTCGCATCAGATTCAGTAATCACAGGTATCGTACCTATCTGTCATAGGGATGCATCGATATTATTTGACCCAGGCTCTATGTATTCATACGTATCTTCTTATTTTACTTCATTTTTATTTTGGAGATATCTCAGGATTTTTTTAGTTCCCCTGTTTATGTTTCTACTCCCGTGGGAGGTTCTCTCATTGTGGACTGCGTATATCAGTCGTGTTTGATTGTTCTTGGTGGTTTTGAGACCAGAGCTGATTGTTTATTACTTAGTATGGTAGATTTCAATGTTATCTTGGGCATGTACTCGTTATCTCCCCATTATGTTATTCTTGATTGTCACGCTAGGCCCGTGACGCTGGCTATCCCTGGTTTCCCAAGATTAGAGTTGAGAGGTACCTTAGAGTATACTCCCCGTACGATCATTTCTTTCCTTAAGGCTTAGCGGATAGTTGAGAAGGGGTGTGATGCATATTTGGCTATGTGAGAGATGTTAGTGTTGATACCCCTACAGTCGAGTCAGTCCCAGTAATGAGGGACTTCCCTGATGTATTTCCAGCTGATCTTCCGGGTATGCCACCCGATAGAGACGTTGATTTCACCATTGATTTGTTTCCAAACACTCAACCCATTTTTATTCCTCCCTATCGTATGGCTCCTCCTGAGTTGAAGGAGTTGAAGGAGTAGTTGCAAGAGTTGCTTGATAATGGTTTCATCAAGCCCAGTGTATCACCTTGGGGTGCTCCGGTATTATTTGTGAAGAAAAAGGACGGTTCTATGCGTATGTGTATTGATTATCGGCACCTGAACAAAGTTACACTGAAGAACAGGTACTCTTTGCCTCGCATCGATGATTTATTTGATAAGTTACAGGGTTCTAGGGTTTATTCCAAGATTGACTTGCAATCTGGCTACCATGAGTTGAATATTCGGGAGCCGGACATCCCGAAGGCTGCCGTCAGGACCAGATATGGTCACTATGAGTTTCTTGTCATGTCATTTGGGCTGACCAATGCCCCAACAACCTTTATGCATTTGATGAATAGTGTGTTCCAGCCTTATCTTGATTCCTTCATCATTGTGTTTATTTATGACATTCTGGAATATTCCCGATCTCGGGAAGATCATTAGCAGCACATGAGGACCGTGCTTCAGACGTTGAGGGAGAAGAAATTGCATGCAAAATTTTCTAAGTGTGAGTTTTGGCTTGATTCAGTGGCATTCTTGGGCCACATAGTGTCTTGTGATGGGATAAAGGTGGATCCGAAGAAGGTAGAGGTGGTTCAGAGTTGGCCTAGACCATCCTTTGCTACAGAGATCCATAATTTCCTTGGTTTGGCGGGGTAGTGCTATCGCTTTGTAGAGGGATTTTCATCTATTGCAACACCTATGACTAGATTGACCCAAAAGGGTGCTCCGTTCAGATGGATGTTAGGAGTGTGAGGAGAGCTTTCAGAAGCTCAAGACAACCTTGACCACAACCCTAGTGTTAGTGTTGCCTTCAGGTTCGGGGTCCTATATAGTCTATTGTGATGCCTCGAGTATTGGCCTTGGAGTAGTATTGATGCAGGACGGTAGGATGATTGCCTACGCGTCCAGACAGTTGAAGGTGCATGAGAAGAATTATCAAGTTCATGACCTCGAGCTAGCATCTATTGTTCATGTCCTGAAGATCTGGCGTCGTTATTTGTACGGTGTTCCTTGAGAGATTTACACTGATCACCGGAGTCTTCAACACTTGTTCAGGCAGAAGGACCATAATCTGCGACAGCGGAGGTGGTTGGAGTTACTCAAAGACTATGACATCACTATATTATACCACCCGGGGAAGGCCAATGTAGTGGCCGACGCCTTGAGTCGCTGGGCGGGGAGTTTTGGGAGCTTGTCATATCTTTCAGCATTTGAGAGGCCCTTAGCCTTGGATGTTCAGGACTTAGCCAACTAGTTTGTGAGATGGGATATTTCAGAGGCTTGCCGTGTATTAGCTTGTGTGGTTTCTCAATCTTCTCTTTATGAACGCATGAGATAACATCAGTATGATGATCCCCACCTTCTGGTTCTTCAGGATATGGTCCGACGAGGTAATGCGGGATGTGACTATAGGTGATGATGGTGTGATAAGGATGCAGGGTCGGATTTGTGTGCCCAATGTGGATGGGCTTCGGGAGCTGATTCTTGAAGAGGCCCATAGCTCGCGGTACTACATTCATCCGGGTGCCGCGAAGATGTACCAGGACCTGAGATAGAACTATTGGTGGAGAAGGATGAAAAATGATATAGTTGGATTTGTGGCCAAGTGTCTCAACTGTCAGCAAGTTAAATTTGAACACCAGAGACTAGGAGCATTACATCAGCAGATTGAGCTCCAAGTGTGGAAGTGGGTGCGGATGACCATGGACTTTGTGGTTTGACTTCCTCGGACTTTGAGAAGGTTCGATGCTATTTGAGTGATCGTGGATCAGCTGACCAAGTCAGCCCATTTCATTCCAGTGCTGACTACATACTCCTCAGAGCGGTTAGCTGAGATTTATATCAGGGAGATTGTCCGCCTTCACGGTATTCCAGTATCCATCATCTAAGATAGAGGTACACATCCCACATCAAGGTTTTGGAGAGTCGTTCAACATGAGTTGGGTACTAGGGTGGAGTTGAGCACATCCTTTCACCCTCAGACAGACGGGTAGTCCGAGCGCACGACTTTGATTCTCGAAGATATGCTCTGTGCCTGTGTGATGGAGTTTGGAAGGTCATGGGACCAATACTTGCCACTTGTAGAGTTTGCTTATAATAACAACTACCAGTCCAACATTCAGATGGCACCGTATGAAGCTTTGTACGGCATACGGTGTTGGTCCCTAGTGGGATAGTTTGAGCCGGGCGAGGCCCGATTGTTGGTTACAGATTTGGTCCAGGATGCCTTGGATAAGGTGAAGGTGATTCAGGAGATACCTCGCACAACCCAGTCCAGGCAGAAGAGTTATGCAGATCGAAAGGTTCGGGATTTGGCATTTATGACTGGTGATCGGGATTTTCTTCGGGTATCGCCTATGAAGGGCGTCATGAGGTTTGGGACAAAGGGTAAGCTGAGTCTGAGGTTCAGTGGTCCTTTTGAGATATTGCGGCGTGTTGGGGAGGTTTCTTATGAGCCTGACTTACCTCCCAGCCTAGTAGGAGTTCATCCGGTATTCCATGTTTCTATGCTCTGGAAGTATCACGGTGATCTGACCCATGTATTGGATCTCATCTCAGTCTAGTTGGAGAAGGATCTATCATATGTTGAGGAGCTAGTAGCCATTTTGGATAGGCATGTCAGAAAGCTTAGGTCAAAGAATATTGCATCAGTAAGGGTTCAATGGAGGGGTCAGCCGGTTGAGGAGGCTACTTGGGAGACCGAGCAGGATATGCGCAGCCAGTACCCTCATCTTTTCACAGCTTCAGGTATGTCTTCATACTCGTTCGAGGACGAACAATTTTCTTAAGAGAGGGTGAATGTAACGACCCTGCCGGTCGTTTTGAGAGTTAGAGCCCCGATCCCCTAATAAATTCTTTCCCCACTTTGTTTCTGCTATTAGGACTTTTCAGAGTGATTAGTTATGGAATTTGGATAGTTTTGGGACACATAGTCCCTAATTATGAGTTTAAGCCTTTGAAATCGAATCGTAGTCGGAACTGTGTGAAGACGGACCCGGAATGGAATTCCTTTAGCTCTGTTGCATGACATGGGTTTTAGGAGCGCGTCCAAAATGTATTTTTGAGGTCTCTAGTAGATTTAGGTTTGAATTGACGAAAGTTAGATTTTCGGCGATTTCGTCCGATAGGTGAAATTTTGATATCGGGTTCGGAATGGATTTCTGGAAGTGGCTACAGGTTCGTAGTGTCATTTGTGACTTGTGTGTCAAATTTGAGGTCATTCGGACGAGGTTTCACGTGTTTCGGCATCGTTTGTGGATTTTGGAAAAATGCTAAGTTCTTATGTTTGAATCCGTGTTTAATTCATGTATTTGGTGTTGTTCGAGGTAGTTCGAAGGCTCGACTAAGTTTGTATGGTGTTATGGGATTGGTTGTTAGGTTTGGTTGAGGTCCCGAGGGCCTCAGGTGTGTTTCGGATGCTCAACGGGTCATTTTTTGACTTAGGATGATTGTTGGTTTTGCTGGTGTCTGCAACTGGTTTTTCTTCATCGCGATTAGGTGAGGGTGTTCGCGACCGCGTAGAGCAATCTGGAGGGCTGTTGGGTTAATGCTTCGCGATCGCATAGAAAGGGACGCGATCGCGTAAGGTAGGCAAGTTGTGCAGCGCAAACGCGTGGACCAGGACGCGTTCGCATAGAAGAATAAGGCGGAAAGGGGAGCTGGGTTCTTAACCCTTCGTGAACGCGTGAGAGTAGTTGCGGTTGTGTAAGTCAGTGGAACCAAAGCATCGCATTCGCGTGGGTTGGGTCGCGATCGCGTATTGTAAAAGGTGAAGGCAGCGAAGTTGTTATTCCCGATTGCGAGTGTACTTCCGCGATCGTGCTTAAGAAAAATCTGGGCAGAATTAAAATGTTGAAAAATGAGGGTTTAAGTCATTTTTCACAATTTGGACTTGAGAGCTCGGGATTAGGTGATTCTTGGAGGGATTTTCACGTGGTTAGGTTTGGCACTTACTCAGTACCAAATGTGGTGTACTCATGCCCTTGCGTGCACATGTTTTCGTGTGCAGATCCAGGTATGAGTTATCAGCCTCGTGGATAGTTGTTGTTGTTGATTCTAGGAGATCGTAAGGTATTTGTGCCGCGTTCGCAGAATCCTCCGAGCCTCCTTCTATTCTATCGTTTAGAGTTTTTCTTATGTACTTTCAAGACTTGCTTAGAGCTATTGTAGTTGTTAGAAGCTTGTGCCTGTTTGTGACATTCCAGGTCTTTGGGATAAATATTTTGTACATGCCAAGCGACATCATTATGATTATTCAAATTTTGTCCCTAATTTCTTTATTTATTGTGGTTTAATTAAGTTTTCTCCGCAAAATTTAGGCTTACCTAGTCTTAGAGACTAGGTGTCGTCACGATACCTTTCGGAGGGTAAATTGGGTCGTGACAGTGAGTAATTGCTAGAGAGGTTTATATCATAACAAAATCACACATAAAGAGAGTTGGGAAAATACATTAAGTCATGCAATTTCATAAACATGGATATGCTAATTAGAATATAAGAGAATGAACATTGCAAAGGTTGAGAACTAACCAGTTATTGCTCAATAGGTAGACAAACAAGAAAAGAACAACAATATGACCCAAAACCTCAGATGCGTCAAGTTCCTAAGGGCTTCAAAGAACCCAGAGCAGTGCTCACACCCAAAGAAGGTCAAAAAATAGGAAATTCGATGGCCTTGTCTTTCAGCCGGCCAAGAGCCAAAATAGAACAAGAGAATAAACGAACACAGAGAGAAACACCTTAGTTTTAAGTGGGAAATTTAGCGATTAAAGTCTGCCTAAGACGGAATGGGGGAGGGTGTATATAGTAGTAAAAATCAAGCAACAAACAAGGAAACCAAGTAATTTAAGAAACAAACAAGGTAAATAAACATGCAAATTGATCTTAAAATCAATTTAAGAGAGAGATCTGTAAACCCTAGCTTTTAAGGAAAGTGAAAATCGGTCGAATCTAACCAAAAAATCAAACTCACACGGTAGCCTTGAACGTATATAGACAGAACAACATTCAAATTCAGAGATTTGAACCATTTTGGTTCGATTTTGGAAGAGATTTTCTTGCCATGTTTAGGCAAGCACATAGGTAATACCATAAGAGAACAACCGGTACCAAAAGGTTCATATATGACAAGAAATGGCAGTCGAATCCCATACTTAGGGGGATTAGGAGCGGGATGGGGGGAGGCGGCTAGGGTTTAGTTGAAGAAGAAGAAGGGAGGGTGGACAGTGTTTTTGGGCGGTGAGTTAGGGGATAATAGGTTAGGGTTTGGGGGTTGGGTTAATTAAAAGGGCGAATTAGATATGGGCCGTTGATCTCTAAGATCAACGACCATGATTTAAAAGGGATTGGGTCGGGTTGGCTAGGCGGATCGCGACCGGGTTTTGGATTAGTGGGTCATCTGGTTTGGGATGGGGTATTTGGGCTAGGTTTTTAGGGTTTTGGGCCATTTATTTTGCCCGAAATTGGTTTTAAAATGGGGCTGTTATTTAAGTACCCAATATTTATCAAAATTAATTTATAAAAGTAATTTATAAATAACAAAGTATTATTTGTGCACTAAAATGATTGAAAATAATAACTTAGTATTATAAAAATGTATGAACCCAAAATCCATAAGGTCGTGATGGCGCTAGACACCACTGTCAGGCAAGCCAATCATTAAATAGTTAAGTTAAATTCCTATTTTTGTATTTGGAAATCATTACTTTTCATTTCATTACATAACAATAATCGATAACAATCTGCTCAGTAAATACGATAGTTTAACAATCCATTTTACTAAAATACATCCCAAACACATCCCAGAACCCGGTGTCACAAGTGCATGAGCAAATTTCTAAGAATTATACAGATACTACAATACTTGTCCGGAGTACAAGATGGACAAGGAATTTAAAAGTAAAGTACAATACATCTGAGGGAGACTCTGCCGGCTGCGGGTCGTCTCCGGATGGTGCAGCTCGTCTAAGTCTCACAGTCAGCCACATCACTGCGTCAAGCAGAGCTACTAGCTATGAATGTACATGTGCAATAAAAATGCACAACAAGTGTAGCATAAGTACGAAAACAACGTGTACTCAGTAAGTATCCCGCCTAACCTCGAAGAGGTAGTGACGAGAGGTCGACTTTGACACTTGCTAGAGGTCAATTCAATATAATCAATGTGAGATGTCAAGCATGGGTATTAAAATCAAATAACAAATAATAATAGGAAAGAACAGTTGTTTCCATAAATTCATAAAATTCTCAGTTTTTCGTCATTTCATTTAGCAGTTTACATTTTAAGGCAATTTAACTGTCCAAATAACAGATGGTATTTAGCATATATAATGCGCAGGAAATACCGCGGGTCGAACGGCCCAACCAATAATAATAAAATGTGCACTGCCAAAGAGTCGAACGGCGCAAACCTTAGATGCGTCTATTAACTTGCTATGGAGTACGGTGTTTAACAAAAGAATCAGATTCTTTGACCAAAGCTAATTTTGGGAATAAACGGGGGTTTCTGATAACCAAAGAAATGATGATAATTATGAATAAGTAAGTAAATAGAAAATACTAAGATATGCAGAAAGTAAAGTGTATTATGATTGTCGTTCGAATGCCCTTTACAAGTTATATTTTCTTCCCTTATATAGGGAATTTCTTAATATAACGTCTACCTTTTACAATGATCACTCATTAATGATTAATTATGACATTAATGTAACGTTACAAAGAATAACCGTAACTGTTGCGTGAAGGTTGTGTAACGTGTGAATCATTAATTGAAGATCTTTGAATATGCCCGTAGCTCTGTCCGGATTTATTTCGACTGTGTCTCTTCCTTGTCTCAATCAGGTTGAGTCTCCCGTAGCTAATTACCTCATAGGTATATTGCGTCGTGCCTCTTTGACGCACACCTCTTTATAGAAAACCGATCCAGTTGTCATGTTTTCCTAGCTCCACGTAGCTGGCTGAGTAATCAAGAATTATCATACGTGTGAAGTTTTTTTTTACCAGTACAAATAGTTCCCCCACTTACCATTTTGTTTATCGATTAATATTTGGTAAGTGGATATACATTTATGGCAGAAATATTTTGCCGCCGCTTCACTCGAAACATTGTATCCTTCTCTCAACGTAGGCGTCGCTTGTCACTTCCATTTAATGCATAAGCCACGTGTCACCTCCGGGTTGATTCTGCAATTACTCAGCGCCTTTTAGGGCTTTTTGCGGCTACATCAGTCACGAAGTGACACCTTCAATTATGATTTCCATCATTGTTTAACTCCCTCTTCTGCTCCAACGCGGAGCCGAAGAGGTGGTAGGTTGAGGAGTTTAGGTTCTACTTCTTCAAGAGGTTCTTCCTCTTCCCAAATTACTTCTCCTCCTTCTTCTAGGTCTTTAACTTCTCCGAGAGCTAGGGCTTCTAGATCTTCTTCTAGAGATAAAGAACATCACGAACCTTTACGCGAACCCCGGGTTGATGAAATCATTCCTGCTGAGTTTACCTTCTTTAGGGATAATTAGCCCCTTAGAGATCAGTCGTCATCTCTTGATAGTGCTGATAGGTACCCTACTCTGATCACCGAAGGTTTAATTCCTCTTGTTCGCAGGGACTATTTTTGGAAGTCCGATTTTCATGTCACCGTTCAAAATGGAAACCAAAGAATAACGTCTTACAAGACGAGATATTCTTTTGTTTACACTTACCCCTTTACATTAGGGTTTAAGCCTCCCATCGACCCAATTATTATTGAGTTCTATCGATTTTTCAAAATTTGATTGGGACAAGTCGGTCCTATTATATGGTGAGTCGTTGTATGTCTTAGATGTATGGCTACTTTAGCTTCGGTCCCCTTCACCTTTAATCATCTCATTCACCTTTATTCTCCAATGATGTTCCGTAAAAGAATTTTTACCCTGGCTGCCAGGAGTAAAAAAGTGTTGGTGACCCCAGACTATGATAAGGATTGAGGTTGGTACCTTCGGTATGTTGCTGTGTCTACTGCTGGTTTAGTAGGTGAAGAAAATCTCCCCTTCCCTAAGAAGTGGAATCATGCACGTGAGTACATTTTAGCTCACATTCCTTGCTTTTTGCTTTAGATGTTTTATTAACACTGTATTGGTAAAAAATATAGCCTCATACGTGTACAAATTTTGGATGACTCAGCCAGCCAGCTGGACCAAATAAAGAATCACACGTGGACACGGGATAAAAGGTACGATCAGTGCAAGGAATTAGCTGCGGAAAGATCATCAAAGAAGAAGAGACATGGTCACAACGAATCCGGACGCAATAATGGGCCGATTCGAAGATCAGCAATCAATGTCTTGTACGTTATGTAACTCCTAAAATAACAGTTACTATTCACCATTGTAACGCCTCATTAATGTAATAATTAATAATTAAATAGGCTCATGACAGAAATACAAACGTTGTACAAGGAGAATATCCCTATAAACGGGATAAAAATGTAACAAACAAGATCATCTGATTTCTCGAGTATTAAGATATTTTATTCTTTGCCTATTGCTCTCGAAATTATTGCTACTTTATTCTTTATTTTACTAATTCGATTATCAGTAACCTGAGTTTATCCTAAATTAAGCTTTAGTCAAAGGATGTTATTCTTTGGTTAAACAAATTGGTTCCGTTACCGGGAATCTGATAATCATCGTTTTCGCTACCAATTGATATCCTTAAAATCATGTCGAATTTCAACAACAACAACGTCAACAATAATGACGATAACAATCAGCAAAGAAATGAAACCCCAGTTTCAACTCCTCCTCGAGGAACTCCACGAGCTTTGAGAGAACCATCTCCTGAAAGAGCTGACAATCGTAACAATAATGAACAACCAGTGGAATCAGATCAAATAAGGCAAATGATAGCTTAATACTTGGGGCAGGCTTTACGAGAATTTGCAAGAGGATTACCACAAGTACCTCCAGTACCACCAACACTGCCTCTGAATAATACAATTATAGTAGAAGATTTGCAAGCGGGGTTAACAAATTCAACCAGGGATGAAACTCTCAATACACTTCCTGAAACACGACCAGGTACGACTAGTAATTCAGAATTACAAAATTTATTATTAACCATGCAGAAGCAGATGAAAGAACAAAACGATCGCATCGAGCAAATCCCTGGTGTTCCGCCCATTATCAAAGGAATCGATGTGGATAGGTATTCGCAACAACCTTGGAAGCCAAGTGTAGCCCCATTACTTATACCCAAGAAGTTTAGAATGCCTGATGTCCCCAAATACGATGGAACAACCGACCCACGTGATCACGTGACTGCTTTCACCACTGGAGTAAAAGGCAATGATTTAACAAAAGAGGAAATAGAATCAGTCCTTGTCAAAAAATTCGGAGAAACACTCACGAAAGGAGCCTTAACCTGGTATTCTCTTCTCCCTGAAAACTCTATAAATTCTTTTGCTGAACTTGCAGATTCGTTTATAAAAGCACATTCTGGTGCACAAAAAGTTGAAAAACGAATGGAAGATATATTCAAGATAAAGCAAGGAGACAAGGAATTGCTCCGTGAGTTTGTAGACAGATTCCAAAGGGAAAGAATGCAACTACCAAGGGTGCCTGACAACTGGGCAGCCATGGCATTCACAAGTAACTTGAACGAGAAAAGTTTAGAAGCCACAAGACGACTCAAAGAGAGTCTAAGAGAATTCCCAGCCACGACATAGAATGATGTATACAACAGGTATAGTACTAAACTAAGGATTGAAGAGGATATAATTACACGATATAAAGATGAAGAATATCACAGAACAAGACGCCTAGAATCAGAGAAAAAGTCAGGTAAAAACAGGTATGATCCTTACTTAGGACCCTCGAGACGTGACCTACGTCCTAGGTTCGAAAACACAAAACCTTCGGGAAGAGATACAAACGCATCCTCATCTAAATCCAGGAGAGATCGAGATGAACAATTCTGGGATATTACCCGAATTGGACACCATAACTTTAATGTAAGCAACACTGAGCTCGTCTCAATACTAATAAGTATGGGAGATAAAGTTAAATGGCCGAAAGAAATGTGTTCTAATCCTAACAGGAGGAACCTTGATCAATGGTGTGAATTCCACAATGATCACGGCCATAGAACAACAGATTGCAGATATTTACAAGGTGAAGTAGAACATCTATTAAAGCAGGGTTATTTAACAAACTTGTTTAGTGATAAAGGTAAACATGCATATATGAAGAACAGGCAGGAGCCACCAAAACCACCCTCCCCAAAACGAACTGTTAACGTCATACATGGAGGAGAAGAAGTAAACTGGATAATCTGCCAACTAACCTCAGAAGTCACGAGCACCCAGAAGAAATGAGAGAAGAACAAATATCTTTTGACGACGCAGACTTTGGTGGATTGATACTTCCACACAATGACGTGCTGGTAATATCCTTACTCATTCATGACACTAACGTTAAAAGGGTGTTGATTGATCCAGGCAGTTCAGTCAATATTATTTTGATGAAAGTCATGGAAGAAATGCTAGTAGAAAACAAAATGATTCCAAAGGTTCGAGCCATATCTGGGTTCGACAATTCAACAGTGATAACTAAAGGTGAGATCGAACTCAATACTTACGCTGAAGGAGTCGTCAAAAATGCAAAGTTCCAAGTCATTAATACAGAAATGGCTTACAATGTCATCCTGGGAAGACCATGGATTCATGACATAAAAGCGGTCCCATCTACTTTACATCAAGTAATAAAATTCCCTTCCAAATGGGGAATAAGGCAAATCAGGGGTGATCAGCAAACCTCGAGGAATATTAATTCAATAACTCTTAACAACAAAAAAGACGCGGAAGAAACAACGAATTGTCAAACAGAGGCTCATCAACAAACAGGTATGGAACAAACTTCTGATCAGCTACGTACCAAAGAAATAGATATTCCAATAGGTACGGAAGAGGATAATGACGAAACAAATCCTGTAATCATCAAGAATGAGCCAGAACATGCGGACATAGACTCCAGACCAGATTTCATTCGTGAACCAGAAGAAGAAGAACATATCAAAACAACTGCTGAAGAACTCGAGGTTGTTCCCATCTCTGAACAAAAGCCCGAAAGGAAACTTTACATTGGCATAAAATTGTTGGAAAGATTAACTCCAGAACAAAAAGGTATGTTAGTCAATTATTTAAAGGCTAATGAGGATTGTTTTGCATGGTCCCATTCGGATATGACAGGTATCCTACCAGAAGTGATGACTCACAAATTAAACGAAGATCCATCGTTCGTACCTGTTAAACAAAAGAAACGAAAGCAAGGACCTTTTAAAAATCAAGTGATCGATGAAGAAGTCCAAAAGCTTTTAAATATAGGTTCGATACGGGAGGTAAAGTATCCTGACTGGCTAGCTAACACAGTAGTAGTACCTAAAAAGAACGGCAAATGGCGGGTATGTGTCGATTATACTGATTTAAATAAAGCATGTCCTAAAGATTCATTTCCCTTGCCACATATAGATCAAATGATCGATGCAACCGCGGGTCATGAATTGTTAAGCTTTTTAGATGCATATTCTGGTTATAACCAAATCAAAATGGACCCCTTGGATGAAGAAAAGACTTCCTTCATTACTAACCGGGGGACCTATTGTTATAATGTTATGCCTTTTGGGTTAAAAAATGCAGGTGCCACTTATCAAAGATTAGTAACAAAAATGTTCTAAGAACATTTGGGCAAAACAATGGAGGTTTACATCGATGATATGCTTGTAAAGTCAATACAAGAGGTAGATCACCTACAACATCTCTCTATCACTTTTGATATTTTACGCAAGTACAATATGAAGATCAACCCAGAAAAATGTGCCTTCGGAGTACAATCTGGTAAATTTTTGGGATTCCTTGTGTCTAACAGAGGAATAGAGGTAAATCCGGCACAAATCAAAGCTAGAGAAATACCTGAAATCTTGAGAAATAAAAAAGAAGTCCAAAGATAGACAGGAAGAATAGCAGCTCTAGGGAGATTTATTTCTAAGTCTTTCGAATTTTTTTTTAAATATTTTGCAGTTCTTAAAAAGAAAAATTATTTTGAATGGACTGAAGAATGTCAACAGGCTTTAAAAGACTTGAAGGTTTACTTATCAAAACCACCATTGCTATCAAAGCCAAAATAAGGAGAAAGATTATACATCTAACTGGCTGTCTCAGAAATTGCCGTAAGTGCAGTATTGGTAAGAGAAGAAAGAGGTAAACAATCTCCCATTTATTATGTAAGAAAAACTTTACTAGATGCAGAGACTAGATATCCACATCTAGAAAAATTAGCTTTAGCATTAATAATGGCATCAAGAAAATTGCGTCCTTATTTTCAATGTCATCAAATTACTGTCGTAACTTCATATCCTTTAAGGAATATTTTGCATAAACAAGAACTGTCAGGAAGATTAGCCAAATGGGCCATAGAATTAAGTGAACATGATATAACATATCAACCTAGAACTGCAATTAAATCACAAATATTGGCCGACTTTGTAGCTGACTTTAGCAATAATATTACTCCTGAAGTAGAAAAGGAATTGCAACTTTTCAATGGTATAAACCCAGGTCAGTGGACCCTATTTACAGATGGCTCATCTAATATAAAAGGAGCAAGATTAGGTATTGTACTAATATCACCCACGGGTGCAAAGATACGACAAGCAATCAAATGCTATCCAATAACTAACAATGAAGCAGAGTACGAGGCTGTTATTGCAGGTTTAGAATTGGCACGAGAGTTGTCAATCGAACAAATCAAAATCAACAGCGATTCACAACTGGTGGTAAATCAAATACAGGGGACTTACATCGCTCGAGAAACTCGAATGCAACAGTACTTAGAAAAGGCACGAGAACTTATGAGACAGTTCAAAATGTGGGAAATAACACAAATACCTAGAGAGGAAAATGCTGAAGCAGATGCATTGGCCAACCTCGCAGCAGTTACGGACGTAACCAATAAAGACAACATTATCGTCGTACACCTCTTCCATTCGACAGTCGATCACAGCAAGAATGAGGTATCTTTCAATAATCTAACTTGGGATTGGAGAAACGAAATTCTTAACTTTTTGCAGAACGGTATCGTGCCTGAAGACAAAAAAGCAGCTTAAGCGCTTCGCCGCAAAGCAACGAGATACTTTTTAGTTCACAGCACCTTGTATCGCAAAAATGTTTGGAGGACCCCTAGCTAAGTGCCTCGGACCTAACCAGACGGAGTTTGTGATAAAAGAAGTCCATGAGGGCCACTGTGGAAATCACGCAGGTGCAAGATCTTTGGCAAAAACCTTAATTAGAGCAGGATATTACTGGCCCAAGATGGAAGAAGACGCGGAAAATTTCATATCAAAATGTGATAAATGTTAGCGGTTCGCTAATAAAATGCATCAACCAGCAGAATTGTTACATTCTATTTTCCCTTCATGAAATGGGGAATGGACATTGTAGGACCTCTTTCCCTAGCTAAAGGTCAGGTACGGTTCCTACTCGTACTTACTGATTATTTCACAAAATGGGTAGAAGCAGAAGCATTCAAACAGGTGCGGGAAAAGGAGGTTAAGAGTTTCTTATGGAGAAATATAATATGCCGGTTTGGAATTCCAAAGGAGATCGTGTGTGACAATGGCCCACAATTTATAGGCTCTCAAATCACAGAATTCTTCGACAGCTGGAAAATCAAACGGATCACATCAACACCATATCATCCCGTAGCTAATGGACAAGCAGAATCCACGAACAAAATCATCATCAACAATATAAAGAAACGGTTAGACAGAGCCAAAGGTAATTGGCCTGACGAATTACCAACGGTGTTATGGGCATATAGGACTACATCAAAAACAGTTACGGGAGAAAGTCCTTTCGCACTCGTTTATGGCTCTGAGGCACTAATACCCGTGGAAATTGGCGAACCAAGTCTTAGAGTAACAACAACTACGGAACAAACGAATGATGTTGAACTCTAGACCAATCTAGACTTGCTCGAGTCATGAAGAGATGCAGCCTTAATACAGATGGCAGCTCAAAAGCAAATCATAGAACGGTACTACAACCGCAAAGCTCATCTCAAGTATTTCAAAATTGGGGACTTTGTACTTAAAAAAGTCTTCCGGTCAACAAAGGAAGCAGGAGTTGGTAAACTAAACCCAAATTGGGAAGGTCCCTATAAGGTCCGAGGCATATCAGACAAAGGCGCGTACGAGTTGGAAGCCATGGACGGCAGAATTCTACCAATAAGTTGGAACGCCATTCACCTGAAAAAGTACTACTTCTGAAGAAAAGAAGTACCCCCGGTCAGGTACCCCATGTTAGATTTTATTTTTGAATATTTAAAATTTTACTAACTTTTTTAGATGATAGGCAAAAAGCTAACCCATCACCAGATGATGACATTAGACCTGCAAAGACGCGAGGAAATAACATAATTCCCGGTCTAGGGTTACACTTTCTGATGGATATTTTAAAGGGTTAAGCAGTCATCAACTAAAAAGGTATATACCTTCGAGTCCGGAATGTTTTCCTTTTTCAGGGAAAGGACCACAAGGAAGGAATAATCAAGTGCTCGAGATCTCATTCTTCAACGCTCAAACACTTGGGGGACTATATAATATGGAAGGCCAAGAAGAAGCAAAGACTACCAGAAGTCAGAATGCTCGAGCCTAAAAAACCATTCACCCAACAAGTCAAGTGACACGAGCAAAAGAACTGAAGACTCCGGCACAAGAATTGCGAAAGCCTACTCTGAAAACCCTCGAACCATGTTCAGGTTAGAAGGCAAAATATTAGCTACGAAGAAGAAATGTACATCTCTTATACAAAAAACTGTTACATCTAAAACAGTTAGGGATAGAAGATCATCATCATTGTACTTAGCCAAAACTGTTGTAATCAAAACAGTTACGAAATCTTTGTACTCAAATAGAAAACTGTTATTCAAATAAAAACAGTTACGGATGAAAGATCAAAACCCTTGTATATATTCTCAAAACTGTTATCAAATAAAATAGTTACGGATTACAATACATTTCTCTCGTACTTACAATTGTTGCAAATAAAACAGTCATGGGAAAAAACCCAATACTTACGAAAGTTGTTACTAATAAAAAACAGTTACTTCCTTGTATTAACTCGANGAAGGACCACAAAGAAGGAATAATCAAGTGCTCGAGATCTCATTCTTCAAACGCTCAAACACTTAGGGGACTATATAATATGGAAGGCCAAGAGGAAGCAAAGACTACCAGAAGTCAGAATACTAGAGCCTAAAAAACATTCACCCAACAAGTCAAGTGACACGAGCAAAAGAACTGAAGACTCCGGCACAAGAATTGCAAAAGCCTACTCTGAAAACCCTCGAACCATGTTCAGGTTAGAAGGCAAAATATTAGCTACGAAGAAGAAATGTACATCTCTTATACAAAAAACTGTTACATCTAAAACAGTTAGGGATAGAAGATCATCATCATTGTACTTAGCCAAAACTGTTATAATCAAAACAGTTACGAAATCTTTGTACTCAAATAGAAAACTGTTATTCAAATAAAAACAGTTACGGATGAAAGATCAAAACCCTTGTATATATTCTCAAAACTGTTATCAAATAAAACAGTTACGGATTACAATACATTTCTCTCGTACTTACAACTGTTGCAAATAAAACAGTCATGGGAAAAAACCCAATACTTACGAAAACTGTTACTAATGAAAAACAGTTACTTCCTTGTATTAACTCGAAAAAACTGTTATCTACTAAAAACAGTTACGAAATACAAGTGATTATTAAATCTGTTAAAACAAAACAGTTGCAACATGAGTTTTAGATGACAAACATAACACATTTAAAATGTTGTGAAAGTTCAAGCAAAAACCTCTCACCAAAACATTCTTAAAACATGTGAAAAATTCTTATTACTCTATTGCATTTTCAATGAAGTTGAGACGTCTTCTCCGTTAAAACATTAATTAAAAGGGCCCTAATTCACAAACAAAGCCTTTTATAAACAAAGGCTAAAGCTTATACTACACCCATCGTTCAAAGTAAAGCACGCATCTTTATGCAAAGAAAGTTAAGAGGTATGAACAAAAACCTCAGCAAAAGCGATAGACTTGAGTAAAGAGTAAGGCTCAAAATTCACAAAAGTCTCAAAAGAAAACATGGTATTAATATAAAAGCGGCAAAGTAAAAAACTAAGTACTTAGCCGCATAAATATGTACATTTTTTAGATGCCACTAAGTTGTCAGTTGGGGACTTTAGAAATTTCAAACTTACTCCCGATGGAGCTGGGAGTAATTACACCAATCCAATTAGAAAAAAAAGGGGGATGACTAAAAAGTCTTCATTCTTGAGGAGGAGGAGGAAAGCCAGCTTCTTCTTTTGGAGGGTCGTCCGCTGCTTCATCAACTGGAGAGAGATCAAGACCTTGGTGAGTCTTATCTATAACTTCTTTAGACTTGGAAAACCTCGAAAGTGATGAAGACGTCCCACGGGTAGAAAACCCTATCAAAAAAGAGAAAGAGTTAATAAAAAAAAACTCAAGTAAGAAAAGGAGTGAGAAAAACTCTACTTACCATGGGTCTTGACAATCCACTTGTACTTTGCCAAAAAGTACTTCCAGGATCTTTCCTCGGCAGGAGCAGCAGTTAACATTCTTTCTACCCAACTGCGAATGTCGGAGACATTCTCGACAACATTCATAGTTGCTGTAAATAAGAAGAAAATAGATACGGTGTTAGAAACACAAAATAAATTTTATGTAAATAAAACAGGTGCGAATCAAAGTACTTACATGCACGATTCCACTTCTCAGGGAAGGGAAAATTACTTTCACCCACTAAACAACAGTGGAAACAACCACGTACCTAAGGTACCAACCTCTATCTTTGTCATCGCCAGGGGTTACTAAAACTCTCTTACTCCGGGCAACCAGAGTAAAACCCCTTGACGGAATAAAGCAGGAGAATATAAATGCATCAGATGATGAAAGGTAAAAGGGACAAAAACCCTTGAAGCTAGAACTCTCAGACAGGCAACAACACGCCATACTAAAGGACCAACTTATCCTAGGCAAATGTTGAAAAAATGACAAAATTCTATGATAACAGGGTCAACAGGAGGCTGAAATCCTAATGTGAAAGGGTAAGTATAGACGTAAGAAAAACCCGTCTTGTAAGACGTAATTATTTGAGTATCACTTGGCACAAGAATGGGAACCTTAGACTCCCAAGATCATTCCCTACGAATGACAGGAAGATGACCTACAATAATGATGGTAGCATATTTCTCGACGCTATCTAAAGAAGAAGAATGTTCGGCGATAAGAGAATTTACATCTGGAAAGACTATCTCAGTAGGAATGATTTCATCAACTCTGGGTTCATGAAAATCATCCTTGTTCCTAGAAATAGAATGGGAAGATCTACCTCTCGGAGAAAACAACGACCTAGCGGAGGAAGGGGAAATTAAAGGAGAGGAAGAACCTCTAGTAGAGGTACGTCCCAGGCTCCTTAGTCGGCCACCTCTCCGACTCCTAGACGGAGAAGAAGAAGAAGCCAAAGCTTCAACGTCAATAACCTTTTCAGGTTGACCTGAGGAAGACATATTTATAAAAGCAAAGAAGAAATTCTTTCACAAAGAAAAGATTAAGTTATAGAAGTTTATGGAAGTTTTTCGTACTAAGGAAGAAAAGAAGACGACTATTTATACCTAATGGCGACCGTCAAAACTTGGAAAGGTAATGATGGAAAGTCATAATTAAAGATGTCACTTCGGGACTGATGCGGCCGCAAAAAGCCTTAAAAGGTGCCGGGTCATTTTAGAACCAATCAAAAATGAACACGTGGAAGAAGCATTAAATGGAAGTGATGTACGACGCATGCGCCCATAAAAGAATACAAGGTTTCGAGGTAAAGCGGCGGAAAAATATTCCTGCCATAAATGAGTATCCACTTTCCAAGTATTATACGCTCAATACATGGAAAGTGGGGGGACTATCTGTATTTGTAAAAAATATAGCCTCATACGTGTACAAATTTTGGATGACTCAGCCAGCCAGGTGGACCAAATAAAGCATCACACGTGGACACGGGATAAAAAGGTACGATCAATGCAAGGAATTAGCCGCGAAAAGATCATCAAAGAAGAAGAGACACGGTCACACAGAATCCGGATGCAATAATGGGTCAATTCGAAGATTAGCAATCAATGTCTTGTACGTTATGTAACTCCTAAAATAACAGTTACTATTCACCATTGTAACGCCTCATTAATGTAATAAATAATCATTAAATAGGCTATCATGATAGAAATACAAACGTTGTACTAGGAGAATATCCCTATAAAAGGGATAAAAATGTAACAAACAAGATCATCTGATTTCTCGAATATTAAGCTATTTTTCTTTGCCTATTGCTCTCGAAATTATTGCTACTTTATTCTTTATTTGACTAATTCGATTATCAATAACCCGAGTTTATCCTAAATTAATCTTTAGTCAAAGGATCTTATTCTTTGGTTAAACAAACACCGTAGCTGTTTCTTCTTTTTACAGCAATCATGGGTACTATCGAGAATGTCTCCGGTATCTGAGATAGGGTAGAAAAGCTTTTGTTGACTGCTCCGTTGGAAGAAATATCATGGAAGTACTTCTCCGGGAAGTACGGTTGGAAAGTTAAAACTCACGGTAAGTGAAGCTTTTATTTCTGCTTCTTTCCTTGCTCGAACCTCTTCTATTTTGTTTTATCCCTTTTCTTTTGATAGGGTTTCCCGCTCGTGGAGTGTCTACTGCGTCTGTTCCCAAATTCTCCCTGACTCAGGCCCAGGAAATTATTTCAGGCTCTTCTTCTTCAAAGTGAAAGGCTCGTGGGTCAAGGACCTCGGAAGAAGAAGATGAAGAAGAGGGCTCTTTAGTCCACAGGTCACGCAGAAGGAGGGTGATCTCAGACGACGAGTCTACACCTGTGGTTGTGCCTTCCGTGCCTAAAGTTGGACTTTATTCCTCCTAAGACGCTACTCCCTCACCCATGCGTGATTTTATTGATCATTTGTTCCGTGAAGGCTTTGGTCCTGTTGGTGATGAGGCTCCCTTGGCTGTTTTCCCCCTTCTTTTAGAGAACTCCCCTCAACTGCTCCAGTCATTTCTTCTGCTCCCGTGGCTATTCATGCTCCTATTGATGATCTTGCTCCCGTGGCTTTTTTGGCTCCTCATACTTCCTTGCCCGTGGCTCCTACATCTCTACCTGCTTCCATGCCTTCTGTTAGAGAAGTAGGGTCTTTCAGCAGGGAGATGAGGCAGGTGTTGATAGAAGTTCCGACTGATGGTAGTCTCTTCAAAAAGTCTGGCCAGTCTGATGTGTGGCTGAAACCATTGATAGGCCCGACAGATAGAGACAAGCTAGATAGACACAGTTCCCTTACATGGGATAATGAGATCGTGCATACTTCTTTAAAGGTAGAGTGCATTTTCTTGTAATTCATTCTTGTACATGTATTTATCGTATCTAATTGGGTTTCTTTTTGTAGATCAATCTTATAGGCACGGAGCTTATGAAGAGGGTTTCTAACTCGGAGCAGGAAGTGAAGGAGTGGCATGCTGAAGCAGATAACTGGAAGGGGAAGTATGAAAGTTTAAGGCTTGACATGGAGGCCTTAAAAGAATAAAAATGTACCTTGGAGCAGTAGGTGAGAGTCATGACGGCGGAGTTGGATGTAGAAGGCTTCTTCTGATCAAGCAGGCAAAGATAAGAACATCCTTGAGTCCTCATTTGTTGAGCAGTTGTCTCGTGCCTCAGAAGAGATCTGAAGCTTGAAGGCCTTGCTAGACCAAAAGGAGGAGTATTCAGGCGAGCTTGTGCAATCACTTTCCTAGACCCAGGAGGATCTCCGCAACTCCTTAGAGAAAATTCAATTGCTGGAAAGGTCTCTTACTCCTTTAAGAGCCTCCAATGATGCTTCCATGACTGAGAGGGACGAGCTAAGAGCTAAGGTTATGCTATGGGAGAAGGATTACGAAGCTCTTGAAGATAGGACAACTGTCGATGTTAGTTGGGCGTACATGAACTCTCGCCTCGACACATTGACTGAAATGAGCCGAGAGGATTTCAACCTTAATGCTGAAATTGCAAAAATCAAGAAAGCCATGGAGAAGGCTCAACAAGGTCAGTATCTCTCTTCACCTGAAGGTGAGGCTCCTGCAGTTCAAGTCTCATCGTCCCAAGATGCTCCATCTGTCTCTTCCAGTGAAGTCAACCCCTCTCCTGATGAAGTTTAAGAAGTTAGTTCCTCCTTTTTTTTTTCTTTGTCTCAATTGGTGGTTACCCCCAGTCCCATCGGGGGTAAATTTGGATCTCTTAAAGTCCCCAAATGACAACTTAGGAGCACCTCAATGTATATAAACTATATATGGCTAAGTACTTAGTTTCTACTTGGCCATTTTAATATATTAATGCAAGTATGACTTTTGTTTTGAGTTTCTGTTTCACTCTTTAAGTCTTTTGCACGTTTTATTTTTGAGGTTTTAGTTTTACCTCTAAGTGTTTCATATAAAATGCTTTAAATTGTCCGCACCTTTTCGTAGTAGGTACGATTTTGTGAAAGAGGGAATTTTTTTTATCGACACTTAATGAAGAAGACGTCTTCATAATGGTGTTATAATGCAATAGAGAGATAGGAATTTTTCACATGTTTAAGAATATTTCTGAAGAAAGTTTTTTTGTTTGAACTTTAACAACATTTTACATGTGTTTGATTATCGTCTAAAACTCATGTTGCAATTGTTTTTTAACAGGTTTGATACACATTTGTATTTCGTAACTGTTTTTCTTATGCAACAGTTTTTTCCAAGTTAATACAAGAGAATAACTATTTTTTGTTTGTAACAGTTTTTATAAAGGTAAGGGTTTTCACCCGTAACTGTTTTTATTGATAACAATTTTCAATAATCACGAGGGAAATGATTTTTCATTCGTAACTGTTTTATTTGATAATAGTTTTTCACATAAGTACAAGGATTTTGATCTTTCATCCATAACTGTTTTATTTGATAACAGTTTTCAATATGATTACAAAGATTTTGCAACTGTTTTTAGTTGCAACAGTTTTCTGAATGAGTACAAAGATGATGATCTTTTATCCACAACTATTTTTAGTCACAACAGTTTTTTGAATAAGTACAAAGATATGCATTCCTTCCCCGTAACTAATATTTTTCCTTATATCCTGAACATTTGTCTATATCTATGAACTCTGTTCGAAGGTTTCTGAATCAAGCTTTTGACTTTTTGAGTCTTTGTCTCTTTCGTTTTTGCTCGTATCACTTGACTTGTTGGGTAGATGGATCTTCAAGCTCGAGCTTTGACTTTTTGATAGTCTTCTTTGCTTCGTCTTTGCCTTCCATATTGTATAGTCCCCCAAGTTTTTGAGCTTTGAAGAATGAAATCTCGAGCACTTGACCAATCCTTCCTTGTGGTCCTTTTCCTGAAAAGGAAAAACATACGAGACTTAAAGGTATATATGTTTTAGATGATGACTGCTTAACCCTTTAAAACGTACATAAGAAAGTGTAACCATAGACCGGGAATTCAGTTACTTCCTTCGCGTCTTTGCAGGTCTAATATTATCATCTGGTGATGGGTTAGCTTTTTGCCTATCATCTAAAACGATTAGTAAAATTTAACTGTACAAATGTGAAATCGAACGTAGTGATACCTGACCAGGGGTATTCCTTTTCCTTAGAAGTAATACTTCTTCAAATGGATGGCATTCCAGCTTGTTGGTAAGATCCTGCCGTCCATAGCTTCCAGCTCATAAGCGCCTTTCCCAGCGATGCCTCGGAATTTGTAAGGTCCTTCCCAGTTGGGATTTAGTTTTCCCGCACCAACTTATTTTGTTGATTGAAAGACATTTTTGAGGACGAAGTCCCCAATCTTGAAGTATCTAAGGTGAGCTTTTCGGTTGTAATAACGGTATATCATTTGTTTTTGAGCTGCCATACGTATCAGCGCGACTTCTCTTCTTTGTTCGAGCAAGTCCAGATTAGTCCTTAACTCGTCGATGTTTGTATCTTCCGTGGCTGTTGTAAACCTTATGCTTGGTTCGCCAATATCCACCGGTATTAAGGCTTCTAAGCCATAGACAAGTGCGAATGGAGTCTCTCATGTGGCTATTTTTGAAGTTGTTTTGTAAGCCCATAGTACTACTGGTAATTCATCAGGACAATTTCCCTTGGCTTTCTCTAATCGTTTCTTTAGTTTGTTGATGATGACTTTATTCATTGATTCAGCTTGCCCATTAGCCACGGGATGGTACGACGTTGAAGTAATTCGTTTGATTTGCCAGCTTTCGAAGAATTCTGTGATTTGCAAACCTATGAATTGTGGGCCATTATCACATACGATCTCCTTTGGTATTCCAAAACGGCATATTATATTTTGCCATAAGAAGATTTTAACTTCCTTTTCTTGCACCTATTTGAAAGCTTCCGCCTATACCCAATTTGTAAAATAGTCAGTTAGTACGAGTAAGGACCGTACCTTTCCTTTAGTTGCAGGAAGGGGTCCCACTATATCCATGCCCCACTTCATGAACGGCCATGGTGATATTATCGGGTGCAGTAGTTCTGCTGGTTTATGCATGTTGCTAGCAAATCGTTGGCATTTATCGCATTTGGATACGAAGCCCTCATTCTTCTTCCATCTTAGGCCAATAGTACCCAGCTCTGATTAGGGTTTTGACTAATGATCTAGCTCCTGCGTGATTTCCATAGTGTCCTTCGTGGACTTCTCTCATCACGAACTCTGTTTGATTAGGCCCGAGACATTTTGCTAGTGGATTTCCGAACAATTTGCGATATAAAGAATTGCGAATGAGGCAGTACCGTGCAGCTTTTCCGCGAAGTGCCTGAGCCGCTTTTTTGTCTTCAGGTACAGTGCCATTATGCAAAAAATTTAAAATTTCATTTCTCCAACCCCATGTTAAATTGTTAAAAGTTACCTCATTTTTATTTTGATATATCGCCGAATGGAACATATGGATGGCAATTGTATTGTCCTCACTTGTTATTTCTGTAACTGCAGTGAGGTTAGCGAATGCATCTGCTTCTGCATTATCTTCTTTAGGTATTTGTTTTACCTTCCACATTTTGAATTGCCTTATGAGATCTCGTGCCTTTTCCATATACTGTTGCATCCGAGCCTCCCGAGCAATATAAGTCCCCTACGTCTGATTTACTACCAACTGAGAGTCACTTTTGAGACTCCTTTGAAATTTGCAGCTCCGTCAAAAATAATCTCCAACCATCGTAGGATTCCTTAATGTCCTCTCCCACAAATGATACCTCCTCATCAGGAAAATACGTTTTTAGGGGTTCGACTTCTCCTCCTACAGGATTCTCAGCAAGATTATCTGTCAAGTCTTGTCCTTTTGCTGCCTTCTGAGTAACATAGATGATGTCGAACTCACTGAGCAATATTTGCCACTTGGCTAGCTTCCCAGTAGGCATGGGTTTCTGAAATATTTACTTCAAGGGATCTATCCTTGATATGAGATATGTAGTATAGGCACAGAAGTAGTGCCTTAGCTTCTGAGTTGTCAAGGTTAAAGCGCAACAAGGGTGTTCTAGCAGAGAGTATCGTGCTTCATATGGCGTGAACTTCTTACTCAAGTAGTGTATGGCTTGATCCTTTCTTCCCGTCTCATCATGATGTCCCAAAACACAACCAAAAGCTCAATCTAACAATGCAAGGTAGGGTAGTAGTGGTCTACCAGGCTCTGGAGGGACTAAGGCTGGTGGTGTGGACAAATATTCCTTGATTTTGTCAAAAGCCTTTTGGCAATCCTCGGTCCAACTAGTTGCAACATCCTTCTTCAACATTTTGAAAATCGATTCACATATCTTTAGATTGTACTTCCGCAGTCGGTCAAAGAACTTCCTCAAACCTGCTATGTGATTTGTGGCCTTCTTGGATTTGATGATGACGTCGTCAACATACCCCTTTATTTCCCTATGTATCATATCATGGAAGATAGTTGTTATGGCCCTCATGTAGGTGGCCCCAGCATTCGTCAGACTGAATGACATCATTTTGTAGCAATATACCCCTCATGGTGTAACGAAAGCTATTTTCTCTACGTCTTCTTCGTCCATCCAAATCCGATGATAACCCGCGAAGCAATCTACAAAAGACTGGAGTCCATGCTTGGCACAATTGTATCAAGATATGTATATTTGGTAGTGGGAAATCATCCTTGGGACTTTCTTTGTTTGTATCCCGATAATCAACACACACTCTGACTTTCCCATATTTCTTTGGAACCGGTATAATGTTGGCTAACCAGGTTGGGTACTCAACTACTCTGAGGACCTTGGCTTTGATCTGCTTGGTGACTTCTTCCTTTATCTTCAGACTCATGTCTGGCTTGAATTTTCTGAGTTTCAACATTATTGGCGGACACATTGGATTGGCAAGCCAATGTTAGAGTTCGATTAACTACTTTCTTTGATTTTCCATCTAAACATAATGAACAATTATAAAATAAACTTAAGCTACTGTCTTTCAATGAATAAATCAAAACATAAAATAATAAACACTTAATTAAACTGAGCCACAAACTAATTATATAAATAACTCTAAGACTACCCAGGGTCTGGTGTCACAATTCCCGAAATACTAAAGAATACCACAAATAATGGACTGAAAGAAATAATGTGTAACTGTTTTGAATCAAGTAAAACAGTAGTCTAAGTAATGTAGAGAAGACTCTCGGGATCTGCGAATGCCGACAGATATACCTCGTGTCTCCAGAAAAGAAATAGGCAGCAACTCAGAATATCTCTACTATTGACCGGTACCTGGATCTGCACAAAATAGTGCATAGCGTAGTATTAGTACAACCGACCCCATGTATTGAGTAAGTTCCGAGCCTAACCTCGACGAAGTAGTGACGTGGCTACGACGGGGCATTAACAATATAACCTATTACAATAATACATAATAAAGCAAGAAAGAAATCTAAAACAAGTAGATAATAACAAATGCAACAACAACTTAAAATAATCCAGTCACCTTCTCCACGTTTCAGCTATAACAATTCCTCGAATAAATTTCCAAATTTCCAAACTTTACTTTATAATAACCACATGTACAGAATATTAGAAAAACCGTAAAGTACAACAAGTATTTCCAAATCTTTGTAATCAAAATTAGTAAAACATAATTATTCACCCTTATCATTGTCTTGTTACGGCGTGCAACCCGATCCCACATGTCAACCCTTATCACAATCATTTATCAACCCTTATGACAATCATTTATCCACCCTTATCGCAATCAATTTCTCCACTCTTATCACAATCTATTTCGTCCCCTTATCACAACCCCCTTATCACAATCAATTTTGTTTATTCATCAAAAACTTTCACAGTTCAGGCCAAGCCTTTCACAACACTTTTATTTCAACAATTGCAAACAGAAAACAGTAGAGCTCGTAAGCTTTAACTAATGTCATTTCACAATAAAACCAACCAGAATATATGTAAACACCGTAACAGTGTCAACCCATCTCAGTCTTTATGTATCATGATAAAATCAAGAGATCAGACAACATTTTTAACACACTTGCAACAATAATTTGCCATAATCCAATGAAACCAACTAGCCACGCAAACCTCAACAATCATAAAACAGTTAAACTGCATTTCTCACTACTTCCTCAATATTATCAAAATGAAACCAACAGGAATATACATACATACATACATATATATATATATATATATATATATATATA
>ML244874.1:0-22506 GCA_005239495.1 Nicotiana undulata | reverse complement strand
TCCAGGTTGGTGCCTGATTGCCAAAACATGGATTGTATTCCCTTGTTCTCCAGGTGGGCGCCTGATTGCAAAACCTTAAACTGCATTCCCTTGTTCTCCAGTTGGGAGCCTGATTGCCAAAACTCGAACTGTATTCCCTTGTTCTCCAGGTGGGCGCATTATTGAAAAAACTTGAACTGTATTCCCTTTTTCTCTAGGTAGGCGCATGATTGCCAAAACTCGAACTGTATTCCCTTGTTTTTCAGGTGGGCGCCTGGTTGCCAAAACTTTAACTGTATTCCCTTGTTCTCAAGGTGGGCGGCTGACTGCCAAAAGCTTTAAGTGTATTCCCTTGTTCTCCAGGTGGGCGCCTGATTGCCAAAACTTTAATTGTATTCCCTTGTTCTCCAGGTGGGCGTCTGATTGCCAAAACATGAATTGTATTCCCTTGTTCTCCAGGTGGGCGCCTGATTGCCAAAAGCTTGAACTGTATTCCTTTGTTCTCAAAGTGGGTGCCTGATTGCCAAAAACTTGAATTGTATTCCCTTGTTATCCAGGTGGGCGCCTGATTGCCAAAACTCAAATTGTATTCTCTTGTTCTCCAAGTGGGCGCCTGATTGCAAAAAACTTGAAATGTATTCCCTTGTTCTCCAAGTGGGCGCCTAATTGCCAAAAACTTGAACTGTATTCCCTTGTTCTCCAGGCGGGCGCCTTATTGCCAAAACTTGAATTGTATTCCCTTGTTCTTCAGGTGGGCGCCTGAATTCCAACAACTTGAACTGTATTCCTTTGTTCTCCAGGTGGGCGCCTGATTGCCAAAACTCGATTTGTAATCCCTTGTTCTCCAGGTGGGAGGCTGATTGCCAAAACTTGAACTGTATTCCCTTGTTCTCCAGGTGGGCGCTTGATTGCCAAAGGCGTGAACTATATTCCCTTGTTCTCTAGGTGGGCGCCTGATTGCCAAAAACCTGAATTGTATTCCCTTGCTCTCCAGGTGGGCGCCTGATTGCCAAACCTCGAACGATTTTCCCTTGTTCTCTAGGTGGGCGCCTGATTGCCAAAACTCGAACTGTATTCCCTTGTTCTCCAGGTGAGCGCTTGATTGCCAAAGGTTGAACTATATTCCCTTGTTCTCCAGGTGGGCGCTTGATTGCCAAAGGCGTGAACTATATTCCCTTGTTCTCTAGGTGGGCGCCTGATTGCCAAAACTCGAACTGTATTCCCTTGTTCTCCAGGTGAGCGCTTGATTGCCAAAGGTTGAACTATATTCCCTTGTTCTCCAGGTGGGCGCTTGATTGCCAAAGGCGTGAACTATATTCCCTTGTTCTCTAGGTGGGCGCCTGATTGCCAAAACTCGAACTGTATTCCCTTGTTCTCCAGGTGAGCGCTTGATTGCCAAAGGTTGAACTATATTCCCTTGTTCTCCAGGTGGGCGCTTGATTGCCAAAGGCGTGAACTATATTCCCTTGTTCTCTAGGTGGGCGCCTGATTGCCAAAACTCGAACTGTATTCCCTTGTTCTCCAGGTGAGCGCTTGATTGCCAAAGGTTGAACTATATTCCCTTGTTCTCCAGGTGGGCGCTTGATTGCCAAAGGCGTGAACTATATTCCCTTGTTCTCTAGGTGGGCGCCTGATTGCCAAAACTCGAACTGTATTCCCTTGTTCTCCAGGTGAGCGCTTGATTGCCAAAGGTTGAACTATATTCCCTTGTTCTCCAGGTGGGCGCTTGATTGCCAAAGGCGTGAACTATATTCCCTTGTTCTCTAGGTGGGCGCCTGATTGCCAAAACTCGAACTGTATTCCCTTGTTCTCCAGGTGAGCGCTTGATTGCCAAAGGTTGAACTATATTCCCTTGTTCTCCAGGTGGGCGCCTGATTGCCAAAAACCTGAATTGTATTCCCTTGCTCTCCAAGTGGGCGCCTGATTGCCAAACCTCGAACGATTTTCCCTTGTTCTCTAGGTGGGCGCTTGATTGCCAAAACTTGAACTGTATTCCCTTGTTCTCCAGGTGGGCGCCTGATTGCAAAAACTCGAACTGAATTCCCTTGTTTTCTAGGTGGGCGCCTAATTGCCAAAACTCGAACTGTATTCCCTTGTTCTCCAGGTGGGCGCCTTATTGCCAATACTTGAACTGTATTCCCTTTTTCTCCAGATAGGCGTATGATTGCCAAAACTCAAACTGTATTCCTTTGTTCTTCAGGTGGGCACCTGATTGCCAAAACTTGAGCTTTATTCCCTTGTTCTCAAGGTGGGCGGCTGATTGCCAAAAGCTTTAAGTGTATTCCCTTGTTCTCCAGGTGGGCGCCTGATTGCCAAAACTCGAACTGTATTCCCTTGTTCTCCAGGTGGGCGCCTGATTGCCAAAACTTGAACTGCATTCCCTTGTTCTCCAGGTGGGCGCCTTATTGCCAAAACTTGAACTGTATTCCCTTTTTCTCCAGGTAGGCGTATGATTGCCAAAACTCGAACTGTATTCCTTTGTTCTTCAGGTGGGCACCTGATTGCCAAAACTTGAACTGTATTCCCTTGTTCTCAAGGTGGGCAGCTGATTGCCAAAAGCTTTAAGTGTATTCCCTTATTCTCCAGGTGGGAGCCTGATTGCCAAAAGTTTAATTGTATTCCCTTGTTCTCCAGGTGGGCGTCTGATTGCCAAAACTTGGATTGTATTCCCTTGTTCTCCAGGCGGGCTCCTGTTTTCCAGAACTCGAATTGTATTCCATTGTTCTCAAGGTGGGCGCCTAATTGCCAACNTGCCAAAACTTGGATTGTATTCCCTTGTTCTCCAGGTGGGCTCCTGTTTGCCAAAACTCGAACTTTATTCCCTTGTTCTCAAGGTGGGTGCCTGATTGCCAAAACTTTAACTGCATTCCCTTGTTCTCCAGCTGGGAGCCTTATTGCCAAAACTCAAACTGTATTCCCTTGTTCTCCAGGTGGGCGCCTTATTGCCAAAACTTGAACTGTATTCCCTTTTTCTCCAGGTAGGCGCATGATTGCCAAAACTTGGATATCATTCCCTTGTTCTCCAGATGGGCGCCTGATTGCCAAAACTCAAACTTTATTTCCTTATTCTCTAAGTGGGCATTTGATTTCCAAAACGTTAGTTGTATTCCCTTGTTCTCCAGGTGGGTGCCTGTTGCCAAAACTTTGATTGTATTCCCTTGTTCTCTAGGTAGGCGCATGATTTCCAAAACTTGAACTGCATTCCCTTGTTCTCCTGGTGGGCGCCTGATTGACATTACTCGAACTGTATTTCCTTGTTCTCCAGGTGGGCGCCTTATTGCCAAAACATGAAATGTATTCCCTTGTTCTCCAAGTGGGCGCCTAATTGCCAAAAACTTGAACTGTATTCCCTTGTTCTCCAGGTGGGTGCCTGTTGCCAAAACTTTGATTGTATTCCCTTGTTCTCTATGTGGGCGCCTGATTTCCAAAACTTGAACTGCATTCCATTGTTCTCCTGGTGGGCGCCTGATTGACATTACTCGAACTGTATTTCCTTGTTCTCCAGGTGGGCGCCTTATTGCCAAAACATGAACTGTATTCCATTGTTCTCCAGGTGGGCGCATGATATCCAAAACTTGAACTGTATTCCCTTGTTTTCCAGGTGGGAGCCTGATTTCCAAAACTTGAATTGTATTCCCTTGTTCTCCAGGTGGGCGCCTGATTGCGAAAAACTTGAACTACATTTCCTTAATCTCCAGGTGGGCGCCTAATTGCCAAAACTTAATCTGTATTCCCTTGTTCTCCAAGTGGTCGCATGATTGCCAAAATTTTAACTGTATTCCCTTGTTCTCCAGGTGTGCGTCTTATTTCCAAAACTTGGATGGTATTCCCTTATTCTCCAGTTGGGCGCCTGATTGCCAAAACTCAAACTGTATTCCCTTGTTCTCCAAGTGGGCGCCTGATTGCAAAAACTTTAATTTTATTCCCTTGTTCTCCAGGTGTGCGCCTGATTTCCAGAACATGAAATGTGTTCCCTTGTTCTCCAGGTGGGCGCCTGATTGCCAAAAGCTTGAACTGTATTCCCTTGTTCTCCAGGTGGGCGCCTGATTGCCAAAAGCTTGAACTGTATTCCCTTGTTCTCCAAGTGGGCGTATGATTGCCAAAAACTTGAATTGTATTCCCTTGTTATCAAGGTGGGTGCCTGATTGCCAAAACTCGAATTGTATTCTCTTGTTCTCCAAGTGGGCGCCTGATTGCCAAAAGCTTGAACTGTATTCCCTTGTTCTCCAGGTGGGCGCCTGATTACCAAAACTTGAATTGTATTCCCTTGTTCTTCAGGTGGATGCCTAATTGCCCAAAACTTGAACTGTATTCCCTTGTTCTCCAGGTGGGCGCCTGATTTCCAAAACTAGATTTGTATTCCCTTGTTCTCCAGGTGGGAGCCTGATCGCAAAAACTTGAATTGTATTCCCTTGTTCTCTAGGTGGGCGCTTGATTGCCAAAGGCTTGGACTATATTCCCTTATTCTCCAGGAAGCGCCTGATTGCCAAAAACATGAATTGTATTTCCTTGTTCTCCAGGTGGGCGCCTGATTGCCAAAACTTGAATTGTATTCCCTTATTCTTCAGGTGGGCGCCTGATTGCCAAAAACTTGAACTGTATTCCCTTGTTCTCCATGTGGGCGCCTGATTGCCAAAACTCGATTTGTATTCCCTTGTTCTCCAGGTGGGAGCCTGATTGAAAAAACTTGAATTGTATTCCCTTGTTCTCCAGGTGAGCGCTTGATTGCCAAACCTCGAACGATTTTCCCTTGTTCTCCAGGTGGGCGCTTGATTGCCAAAACTTGAACTGTATTCCCTTGTTCTCCAGGAGGCGCCTGATTGCAAAAACTCGAACTGAATTCCCTTGTTCTCCAGGTAGGCGCCTTATTGCCAAAACTTGAACTGTATTCCCTTTTTCTCTAGGTAGGCGTATGATTGCCAAAACTCGAACTGTATTCCTTTGATCTTCAGGTGGGCACCTGATTGCCAAAACTTGAACTGTATTCCCTTGTTCTCAAGGTGGGCGGCTGATTGCCAAAAGCTTTAAGTGTATTCCCTTGTTCTCCAGGTGGGCTCCTGATTGCCAAAACTTTAATTGTATTCCCTTTTTCTCCAGGTGGGCGTCTGATTGCCAAAACTTGGATTGTATTCCCTTGTTCTCCAGGTGGGCTCCTGTTTGCCAAAACTCGAACTGTATTCCCTTTTTCTCAAGGTAGGCGCCTGATTGCCAAAACTTTAACTGTATTCCCCTGTTGTCCAGGTTGGTGCCTGATTGCCAAAACATGGATTGTATTCCCTTGTTCTCCAGGTGGGCGTCTGATTGCAAAACCTTAAACTGCATTCCCTTGTTCTCCAGCTGGGAGCCTGATTGCCAAAACTCGAACTGTATTCCCTTGTTCTCCAGGTAGGCGCCTTATTGCCAAAACTTGAACTGTATTCCCTTGTTCTCCAGGTGGGCGTCTGATTGCAAAACCTTAAACTGCATTCCCTTGTTCTCCAGCTGGGAGCCTGATTGCCAAAACTCGAACTGTATTCCCTTGTTCTCCAGGTAGGCGCCTTATTGCCAAAACTTGAACTGTATTCTCTTTTTCTCCAGGTAGGCGTATGATTTCCAAAACTCGAACTGTATTCCTTTGATCTTCAGGTGGGCACCTGATTGCCAAAACTTGAATTGTATTCCCTTGTTCTCAAGGTTGGCGATTGATTGCCAAAAGCTTTAAGTTTATTCCCTTGTTCTCAAGGTGGGCGCCTGATTGACAAAACTTTAACTGTATTCCCCTGTTCTCCAGGTGGGTGCCTGATTGCCAAAACATGGATTGTATTCCCTTATTCTCTAGGTGGGAGATTGATTGCCAATACATTAACTGTATTCTCTTGTTCTCCAGGTGGACGCTTGATTGCAAAACCTTGAACTGCATTTCCTTGTTCTCCAGGTGGGAGCCTAATTGCCAAAACTCGAACTGTATTCCCGTATCTCCAATTGGGTGCCTGATTGCCAAACATGGATTGTATTCCCTTATTCTCTAGGTGGGCGCTTGATTGCCAAAACTTTAATTGTATTCTCTTGTTCTCCAGGTGGGCGCCTGATTGACAAAACTTTAACTGTATTCCCCTGTTCTCCAGGTGGGTGCCTGATTGCCAAAACATGGATTGTATTCCCTTATTCTCTAGGTGGGCGCTTGATTGCCAAAACTTTAATTGTATTCTCTTGTTCTCCAGGTGGGCGCCTGATTGACAAAACTTGGATATCATTCCCTTGTTCTCCAGGTGGGCATTTGATTTTCAAAACGTTAGTTGTATTCCCTTGTTCTCCAGGTGGGCGCCTGTTGCCAAAACTTTGATTGTATTCCCTTGTTCTCTAGGTGGGCGCCTGATTGCCAAAACTTGAACTGCATTCCGTTGTTCTCCTGGTGGGCGCCTGATTGCCATTACTCGAACTGTATTTCCTTGTTCTCCAGGTGGGCGCCTTATTGCCAAAACATGAACTGTATTTCCTTGTTCTCCAGGTGGGCGCATGATATCCAAAACTTGAACTGTATTCCCTTGTTCTCCAGGTGGGCGCCTGATTGCCAAAACTCGAACTGTATTTCCTTGTTCTCCAGGTGGGCGCATGATATCCAAAACTTGAACTGTATTCCCTTGTTTTCCAGGTGGGACCCTGATTGCCAAAACTTGAACTGTATTCCCTTGTTCTCCAGGTGGGCTCCTGATTGCGAAAAACTTGAACTACATTTCCTTGTTCTCCAGGTGGGCGCCTGATTGCCAAAACTCAAACTCTATTCCCTTGTTCTCCAGGTGGTCGCCTGATTGCCAAAACTTTAAATGTATTCCCTTGTTCTCTAGGTGTGCGTCTTATTTCCAAAACTTGGATTGTATTCCCTTGTTCTCCAGGTGGGCGCCTGATTGCCAAAACTTGAATTGTATTCCCTTGTTCTCCAGGTGGGTGCCTGATTGCCAAAAGCTTGAACTGTATTCCCTTGTTCTCCAAGTGGGCGCCTGATTTCCAAAAACTTGAATTGTATTCCCTTGTTATCCAGGTGGGTGCCTGATTGCCAAAACTCGAATTGTATTTTCTTGTTCTCCAAGTGGGCGCCCGATTGCCAAAAACATGAAATGTATTCCCTTGTGCTCCAAGTGGGTGCCTAATTGCCAAAAACTTGAACTGTATTTCCTTGTTCTCCAGGTGGGTGCCTGATTGCCAAAACTTGAATTGTAATCCCTTGTTCTTCAGGTGGGCGCCTGATTGCCAAAAACTTGAACTGTATTCCCTTGTTCTTCAGGTGGGCGCCTGATTTCTGAAACTCGATTGGTATTCCCTTGTTCTCCGGGTGGGAGCCTGATTTCCAAAACTTGAACTGTATTCTCTTGTTCTACAGGTGGGCGCCTGATTGCCAAAGTCTTGAACTATATTCCCTTGTTCTCCAGGTGGGCGCCTGATTGCCAAAAACTTGAATTGTATTCCCTTCCTCTCCAGGTGGGCGCCTGATTGCAGAAACTCGAACTGTATTCCCTTGTTCTCCAAGAGGGCGCCTAATTGCAAAAAATTTAAAATGTATTCCCTTGTCCTCCATGTGGGCGCGTGATTGCCAAAAACCTGAACTATATTCCCTTACTCTCCAGTTGGGCGCCTGATTGCCAAAACATGTACTATATTCCCTTGTTCTCCTGGTGGGTGCCTGATTTCCAAAACTCAAACTGTATTCCCTTGTTCTCCAGGTGGGCGCCTTATTGCAAAAAACATGAACTACATTCCCTTGTTCTCCAGGTAGGCGCCTGATTGCTAAAACTCGAACTGTATTCCCTTGTTCTCCAGGTGGGCGCCTGATTGCAAAAACTTGAATTGTATACCCTTGTTCTTCAGGTGGGCGCCTGATTGCCAAAAACTTGAACTGTATTCCCTTGTTCTCCAGGTGGGCGCCTGATTGCCAAAACTCGATTTGTATTCACTTGTTCTCCATGTGGGATCCTGATTGCCAAAACTTGAACTGTATTCCCTGGTTCTCCAGGTGGGCGCCTGATTTCCAAAGGCTTGAACTATATTCCCTTGTTCTCCAGGTGGGAGCCTGATTTCCAAAAACCTGAATTGTATTCCCTTGCTCTCCAGGTGGGCGCCTGATTGCCAAACCTCGAACGATTTTCCCTTGTTCTCCAGATGGGCGCTTGATTGCAAAAACATGAACTGTATTCCCTTGTGCTCCAGGTGGGCGCCTGATTGCAAAAACTTGAACTGAATTCCCTTGTTCTCAAGGTGGGCGCCTGATTGCCAAAACTCGAACTGTATTCCCTTGTTCTCCAGGTGGGCGCCTTATTTCCAAAACATAAACTGTATTCCCTTTTTCTCCAGGTAGGCGTATGATTGCCAAAACTCGAACTGTATTCCCTTGTTCTTCAGGTGGGCACCTGATTGCCAAAACTTGAACTGTATTCCCTTGTTCTCAAGGTGCGCGGCTGATTGCCAAAAGCTTTAAGTGTATTCCCTTGTTCTCCAGGTGGGCGCCTGATTGCCAAAAATTTAATTGTATTCCGTTGTTCTCTAGGTGGGCGCCTGATTGCCAAAACTAGAACTTTATTCCCTTGTTCTCCAGGTGGGTGCTTGGTTGCCAAAACTTTAACTGTATTCCCTTGTTCTCTAGGTGGGCGCCTGATTGCCAAAACTTGGATTGTATTTCCTTGTTCTCCGAGTGGGCATTTTATTGCCAAAACATTACTTGTATTCCCTTGTTCTCCAAGTGGGCGCCTATTCCATAAACTTGGGTTGTATTCCATTGTTCTCCAGGTGGGCGCCTGATTGCCAAAACATGAACTGCATTCCCTTGCTCTCCAAGTGGGCGCCTGATTGCCAAAACTCGAACTGTATTTCCTTGTTCTCCAGGTGGGCGCCTGATTGCCAAAACATGAACTGCATTCCCTTGCTCTCCAAGTGGGCGCCTGATTGCCAAAACTCGAACTGTATTTCCTTGTTCTCCAGGTGGGCGCCTTATTTCCAAAACATGAATTGTATTCCCTTGTTCTCCAGGTGGGGGCATGATTGCCAAAACTCGAACTGTATTCCCTTGTTCTCAATGTGGGAGCCTGATTGCCAAAACTTGAAATGTATTCCCTTGTTCTCAAGGTGGGCGCCTGATTTCCAAAAGCTTGAATTGTATTCCCCTGTTGTCCAGGTGGGCGCCTGATTGCAAAAAACTTAAATTGTATTCCCTTATTCTCCAGGTGGGCGCCTGATTTCCAAAACTCGAATTGTATTCCCTTGTTCTCCAAGTGGGCGCCCGATTGCCAAAAACTTGAAATTTATTCCATTGTTCTCCAGGGGGGTGCCTGATTGCCAAAAACTTAAACTGTATTCCCTTGTTCTCCAGGTGGAGCCTGATTGCCAAAACTTGAACTGTATTCCCTTGTTCTCAAGGTGGGCACCTGATTTCCAAAATCTTGAACTGTATTCCCTTGTTGTCCAGGTGGGTGCCTGATTGCCAAAAACTTAAATTGTATTCCCTTATTCTCCAGGTGGGCGCCTGATTTCCAAAACTCGAATTTTATTCCCTTGTTATCCAAGTGGGTGCCTGATTGCCAAAAACTTGAAATTTATTCCTTTGTTGTCCGGGTGGGCGCCTGATTGCCAAAAACATAAACTATATTTCCTTGTTCTCCAGGAGGGCGCCTGATTGCCAAAACTTGAACTGCATTCCCTTGTTCTTCAGGTGGGCGCGTGATTGCCAAAAACATGAACTGTATTCCCTTGTTCTCCGGGTGGGCGCCTGATTGCCAAAACTCGAACTGTATTCCCTTGTTCTCAATGTGGGCGCTTGATTGCCGAAACTTGGATTATATTCTCTTGTTCTCCAGGTGGGCGCCTGATTTCCAAAACTCGAACTTTATTCCCTTGTCCTCCATGTGGGCGCCTGATAGCCAAAACTTTAACTGTATTCCCTTGTTCTCCAGGTGGGCGCCTGATTGCCAAAACTTGGATTGTATTCCCTTGTTCTCTGTGTGGGTGCTTGGTTGCCAAAACTTTAACTGTATTCCCTTGTTCTCCAGGTGGGCGCCTGATTGCCAAAACTTGGATTGTATTCCCTTGTTCTCTGTGTGGGTGCTTGGTTGCCAAAACTTTAACTGTATTCCCTTGTTCTCCAGGTGGGCGCTTTATTGCCAAAACTTGGATTGTATTCCGTAGTTCTCCAAGTGGGCATTTTATTGCCAAAACTTTACTTGTATTCTCTTGTTCGTCAGGTGGGCGCGTGATTGCCAAAACATGAACTGCATTCCCTTGCTCTCCAAGTGGGCGCCTGATTGCCAAAACTGGAACTGTATTCCCTTGTTCTCCAGGTGGGCGCTTTATTTCCAAAACATGAACTGTATTCCCTTGTTCTCCAGGTGGGGGCATGATTGCCAAAACTCGAACTGTATTCCCTTGTTCTCAATGTGGGAGCCTGATTGCCAAAACTTGAAATGTATTCCCTTGTTCTCAAGGTGGGCGCCTGATTTCCAAAAGCTTGAATTGTATTCCCCTGTTGTCCAGGTGGGCGCCTGATTGCAAAAAACTTAAATTGTATTCCCTTATTCTCCAGGTGGGCGCCTGATTTCCAAAACTCGAATTGTATTCCCTTGTTCTCCAAGTGGGCGCCCGATTGCCAAAAACTTGAAATTTATTCCATTGTTCTCCAGGGGGGTGCCTGATTGCCAAAAACTTAAACTGTATTCCCTTGTTCTCCAGGTGGAGCCTGATTGCCAAAACTTGAACTGTATTCCCTTGTTCTCAAGGTGGGCACCTGATTTCCAAAAGCTTGAACTGTATTCCCTTGTTGTCCAGGTGGGTGCCTGATTGCCAAAAACTTAAATTGTATTCCCTTATTCTCCAGGTGGGCGCCTGATTTCCAAAACTTTACTTGTATTCCCTTGTTCTCCAAGTGGGCGCCCGATTGCCAAAAACTTGAAATTTATTCCATTGTTCTCCAGGGGGGTGCGTGATTGCCAAAACTTAAACTGTATTCCCTTGTTCTCCAGGTGGAGCCTGATTGCCAAAACTTGAACTGTATTCCCTTGTTCTCAAGGTGGGCACCTGATTTCCAAAAGCTTGAACTGTATTCCCTTGTTGTCCAGGTGGGTGCCTGATTGCCAAAAACTTAAATTGTATTCCCTTATTCTCCAGGTGGGCGCCTGATTTCCAAAACTTTACTTGTATTCCCTTGTTCTCCAAGTGGGCGCCCGATTGCCAAAAACTTGAAATTTATTCCATTGTTCTCCAGGGGGGTGCGTGATTGCCAAAACTTAAACTGTATTCCCTTGTTCTCCAGGTGGAGCCTGATTGCCAAAACTTGAACTGTATTCCCTTGTTCTCAAGGTGGGCACCTGATTTCCAAAAGCTTGAACTGTATTCCCTTGTTGTCCAAGTGGGTGCCTGATTGCCAAAAACTTAAATTGTATTCCCTTATTCTCCAGGTGGGCGCCTGATTTCCAAAACTCGAATTTTATTCCCTTGTTATCCAAGTGGGTGCCTGATTGCCAAAAACTTGAAATTTATTCCTTTGTTGTCCGGGTGGGCGTCAGATTTCCAAAAACATAAACTATATTCCCTTGTTTTTCAGGTGGGCGCGTGATTGCAAAAAACATGAACTGTATTCCCTTGTTCTCCAGGTGGGTGCCTGATTGCCAAAACTCGAACTGTATTCCCTTGTTCTCCAGGTGGGTGCCTGATTGCCAAAACTCGAACTGTATTCCCTTGTTCTCCATGTGGGCGCCTGATTGCCGAAACTTGGATTATATTCTCTCGTTCTCTAGGTGGGCGCCTGATTGCCAAAACTAGAACTTTATTCCCTTGTTCTCCATGTAGGCTCTTGATAGCTAAAACTTTAACTGTATTCCCTTGTTCTCCAGGTGGGTGCTTGGTTGCCAAAACTTTAACTGTATTCCCTTGTTCTCTAGGTGGGCGGCTGATTTCCAAAACTTGGATTGTATTTCCTTGTTCTCCAAGTGGGCATTTTATTGCCAAAACATTACTTGTATTCCCTTGTTCTCCAAGTGGGCGCCTATTGCCAAAACTTGGATTGTATTCCATTGTTCTCCAGGTGGGCGCCTGATTGCCAAAACATGAACTGCATTCCCTTGCTCTCCAAGTGGGCGCCTGATTGCCAAAACTGGAACTGTATTCCCTTGTTCTCCAGGTGGGCGCCTTATTTCCAAAACATGAGCTGTATTCCCTTGTTCTCCAGGTGGGCGCCTGATTGCCAAAACTGGAACTGTATTCCCTTGTTCTCCAGGTGGGCGCCTTATTTCCAAAACATGAGCTGTATTCCCTTGTTCTCCAGGTGGGGGCATGATTGCAAAAACTCGAACTGTATTCCCTTGTTCTCAATGTGGGAGCCTGATTGCCAAAACTTGAAATGTATTCCCTTGTTCTCAAGGTGGGCGCCTGATTTCAAAAAGCTTGAATTGTATTCCCCTGTTGTCCAGGTGGGCGCCTGATTGCCAAAAACTTGAAATTTATTCCATTGTTCTCCAGGGGGGTGCCTGATTGCCAAAAACTTAAACTGTATTCCCTTGTTCTCCAGGTGGGCGCCAGATTACCAAAACTTGAACTGCATTCCCTTGTTCTTCAGGTGGGCGCCTGATTGCAAAAACTTTAACTGTATTCCCTTGTTCTCATGGTGGGCACCTGATTGCCAAAACTTGGATTGTATTCCATTGTTCTTCAGGTGGGCGCCTGATTGGCAAAACTCGAACTGTATTTCCTTGTTCTCCAGGTGGGCGCCTGATTGCCAAAACTTTGACTGTATTCCCTTATTCTCCAGGTGAGCGCCTGATTGTAAAAACTCGAATTGTATTCCCTTGTTCTGCAGGTGGGCGCCCGATTACTAAAACCTGAATTGTATTCCCTTGTTCTCCAGATGGGCACCTGATTTCTACAACTTGAATTTGTATTACCTTGTTCTCCAGGTGGGCGCCTGATTACTTGAATTGTATTCCCTTGTTCTCCAGGTGGGCGCCTCATTGCCAAAACATTAACTAAATTCCCTTGTTCTTCAGGTGGGCGCCTGATTGCTAAAACTTTAACTGTATTCCCTTGTTCTCCTGGTGGGCGCCTGATTGCCAAAACTCGAACTGTATTCCCTTGTTCTCCATGTGGGCGCCTGATTGCCGAAACATGGATTATATTCTCTCGTTCTCTAGGTGGGCCCCTGATTGCCAAAACTAGAACTTAATTCCCTTGTTCTCCAGGTAGGCGCCTGATAGCCAAAACATTAACTGTATTCCCTTGTTCTCTAGGTGGGCGCCTGATTGCCAAAACTTGGATTGTATTCCCTTGTTCTCCAGGTGGGTGCTTGGTTGCCAAAACTTTAACTGTATTCCCTTGTGCTCCAGGTGGGCGCCTGATTGCCAAAACTTGGATTGTATTCCCTTGTTCTCCAAGTGGGCATTTTATTGCCAAAACTTTACTTGTATTCCCTTGTTCTTCAGGTGGGCGCGTGATTGCAAAAAACATGAACTGTATTCCCTTGTTCTCCAGGTGGGCGCCTGATTGCCAAAACTTGGATTGTATTCCCTTGTTCTCCAGGTGGGCGCCTGATTGCCAAAACTCGAACTGTATTCCCTTGTTCCCCATGTGGGCGCCTGATTGCCGAAACTTGGATTATATTCTCTCGTTCTCTAGTTGGGCGCCTGATTGCCAAAACTAGAACTTTATTCCCTTGTTCTCCAGGTAGGCGCCTAATAGCCAAAACTTTAACTGTATTCCCTTGTTCTCCAGGTGGGCGCCTGATTGCCAAAACTCGAACTGTATTCCCTTGTTCTCTAGGTGGGCGCCTGATTGCCAAAACTTGGATTGTATTCCCTTGTTCTCCAAGTGGGCATTTTATTTCCAAAACATTACTTGTATTCCCTTGTTCTCCAAGTGGGCGCCTATTGCCAAAACTTGGATTGTATTCCATTGTTCTCCAGGTGGGCGCCTGATTGCCAAAACATGAACTGCATTCCCTTGCTCTCCAAGTGGGCGCCTGATTGCCAAAACTGGAACTGTATTCCCTTGTTCTCCAGGTGGGCGCCTTATTTCCAAAACATGAGCTGTATTCCCTTGTTCTCCAGGTGGGGGCATGATTGCAAAAACTCGAACTGTATTCCCTTGTTCTCAATGTGGGAGCCTGATTGCCAAAACTTGAAATGTATTCCCTTGTTCTCAAGGTGGGCGCCTGATTTCCAAAAGCTTGAATTGTATTCCCCTGTTGTCCAGGTGGGCGCCTGATTGCCAAAAACTTAAATTGTATTCCCTTATTCTCCAGGTGGGCGCCTGATTTCCAAAACTCGAATTGTATTCCCTTGTTCTCCAAGTGGGCGCCTGATTGCCAAAAACTTGAAATTTATTCCATTGTTCTCCAGGTGGGTGCCTGATTGCCAAAAACTTAAACTGTATTCCCTTGTTCTCCAGGTGGGCGCCTGATTACCAAAACTTGAACTGCATTCCCTTGTTCTTCAGGTGGGCGCCTGATTGCCAAAAACATGAACTGTATTCCCTTGTTCTCCAGGTGGGCGCCTGATTGCCAAAACTCGAACTGTATTCCCTTGTTCTTCTGGTGGGCGCCTGATTGCAAAAACTTTAACTGTATTCCCTTGTTCTCATGGTGGGCACCTGATTGCCAAAACATGGATTGTATTCCATTGTTCTTCAGGTGGGCGCCTGATTGGCAAAACTCGAACTGTATTTCCTTGTTCTCCAGGTGGGCGCCTGATTGCCAATACTTTGACTGTATTCCCTTATTCTCCAGGTGAGCGCCTGATTGTAAAAACTCGAATTGTATTCCCTTGTTCTCCAGGTGGGCGCCCGATTACTAAAACCTGAATTGTATTCCCTTGTTCTCCAGATGGGCACCTGATTTCTACAACTTGAATTTGTATTCCCTTGTTCTCCAGGTGGGCGCCTGATTACTTAAATTGTATTCCCTTGTTCTCCAGGTGGGCGCCTAATTGCCAAAACATTAACTAAATTCCCTTGTTCTTCAGGTGGGCGCCTGATTGCTAAAACTTTAAATGTATTCCCTTGTTCTTTAGGTGGGCGCCTGATTGCCAAAAACTTGGATTGTATTCCCTTATTCTCTAGGTGGGCGCCTGATTACCACAGCTTGAACTGCATTCCCTTGTTCTCCAGGTGGGCGCCTGATTGCCAAAAACTCGAACTGTATTCCCTTGTTCTTCAGGTGGGCGCCTGATTGCCAAAACTTTAACTGCATTCCCTTGTTCTCCAGGTGGGCGCCTGATTTCCACAACTTGAACTGCATTCCCTTGTTCTCCAGGTGGGCGCCTGATTACAACAAACAGACAAACAAAGAAACTTTTTCTGCCCCTGTTTAGTATTTGGACTCATATGTGTATGTTAATCGAATCATGTTACCCAAAATCTCTAAGAATTTAGACTAAATCCCATTATCTAGGAGGGTCTGAAAATTTCAAATTGAATTGTTACTCATGGATGTTTTGAATTTTAACTAAGTCCCATTGTCCAAGAGGGTCCTGAGAACTTCAAATTAAATCCCATTATCCAGGCGGGTCTTGAGAACTTGAAAACTAAATACCATTATCCAGGAGGTCCTGAGAACTTGAAAACTAAATCCCATTATCCATGAGGGTCCTGAAAACTTAAAATGTACTTACCTGGGCCATGCTCTCTTTTCTGGATGATCTCTGCAGAAATAACAAAATGCCTTGCCCCTGAACCATGTTTTCCTCATGGAGGGTCCCTGCAAATCAGACAAATTCTTTTGCCCCTGTTTCAGACAAATAAAATTTTGTTAGTTTGAAAACGTGGTGGTTAGTTCGTGGCATCATTGCTGAGTGTCTGTTTTTGCCACTGCCATGCTTCAATCTGATGAGCTGCTTCGATCTAGCAAGGGATTGTTTGACCTTTTGGTCGAAACTGGACCACAAAACCTCTAGATGACCTAAATCTCTTACATTCACTTGTTGCATTGTGTTTTCATTCTGAAAGTTGCTGAATCTTTGTATGTTTTCAAAATTCAAGAATCAACTTATCACCTGAACTTCAGTTATCACCATATTGCTCATTCTGAATCATGTCACTTGTGATGTGCTTGGCTAAACTCTGCTTTGTGCAATTTAAAAGCTAGCAGTAGGCTTTGGAATTCTTTCCTGCTTGTTCAACAAGGGCTAACTCGAAAGAGAATCATAAAGATAGACTCAAAGAGTACGATGAAGTGATTTTTGGCAGAAGGAACGAAGGAAAATTTGAACAAAGATACCTATGTGAAGAAGAATGGAAAAAAGACTTATCTGAGTGAAGTGACTGACTCCAATGATCATGACATGCATTTAGGATTGATCAACCTAATCCATCCAACCAATCATGTTTTCAGTTCATGCCTTATGCCCGGGATCTCCATAACCCAATCTCTTCGCCAAGTCACTTACCTTGTTCGGTTTGTGGTGCCCTGAAGGGTTTTCACCAAAAGACCTCTCTCATTTGTTCATCTCTCAACTCAGTGTCTCCTTACGGTGCCTGCGAAGGTTTTGACCAATAAGACTCTCTCATTTTTAATTTCTCTCAGCTCGCAATCGCTTTACGGTGCCCGTGAGGGTTTTCACCAATAAGACTCTCTCATTTATTTGTTTCCTTTGTGCTGCACGGAGTGTTGCCCCTGGCTTAAATCATACCTCTGTCTCGCCTAACTTGGCACTCTCAAATATTGGTCGGAAGGTCTTTCTTTGGACCGTAATGCAAGCTTTTGGATGGGGTTAGAAAGAAAGGATAAAGGCTCAAAACCAATTGAGTGGGTTTACAATTACAACTTTTGGAATCAGATCTTTTATATAGCCACAACTCCTGCCCCAGTTTCTTTGCCTGGGGGCTTTTGAATTTTTATTTGGATGGGACCGAACCGTGAGGCTGCCTACGTACCCTTAAAAGGAATCAGGTCGAACGTAATTCATGTCGTAGGAATTGATTTGTTGTTGTTACTTTTCTCTGTTTCTCTTCTTTCTCTTTTTCTTTTATTTTCTTCTTTTTTTTCTTCTTCTTTCTTTTTTCAATCTTTTTCATTCTTTTCATTCTCTTTTTCTCTTATCTTTTCCTCTTTTCCTTCTTTATTTACCTTTTTTGTCAGTGTTTCTGAACTTTGATATTGATTCCAAAAGAGGGGTATGAAAGAAAATATATAAAGCTCAAAGGGGTAACAAAGGGTAAAGTGTTTAGATAGCAGAATAAAATGCCTTCGTCATTCTAATCTTCAAAACATGCCAAGTACAAACAAATACAATTTAAACAAAAGAAATCATACACAATATCTTTTGACTGCATCATAATTGATAGCCATATCTACACATTTGCCTTCTATGTATGTTAAATACAAAGCACCATTGGGCAACACTCTTGTCACAATGAACGGCCCCTGCCAGTTTGTAGCGAACTTGACTTTAGCTTCGGTTTGATGTGGAAGAAATGTATTTCAGCACTGACTGATCTACCTCAAATTGTTTGAGAGACATTCCTTGTTGTATGCTCTTACCAACCTCTTTATTTCCCATACTAGTTGCCTCAATTTCACTCAATTCAAGCTTCAGGTTATCTCAACATGTGTTAATCTTTACTTGTTTCCTCAAACGCATCTTTTATCATATTCAAAACTATGTTTCATTATTCCATGATCAGATTGGCTTTCAAGATCTGGCTAAAAACTCGGCATGCATGTCATGTCACTAGAACTGGCCTGAAAAGAACTATATATAGAAAAGAACTAAACGAAGACTGCAAATAACAGAAAAATAAAATCTCATTTGACCAAAGAATGGAAGGGTTTGAACAACACTGAAACAAACCTAGATGACAAACTCAGAGACACAAAACTAACTAACAAGACTCCTAGAGATAAGCAATAGAGGATGGAAGGGTTTGAATCACCAAAACAAACAAATAAAATCTGGATTACAACCCCGAAATAACCAGATAGCAGAAAATAAGTCAAAATGAACTGCCAAGATTCCACCCTGACGAGGAAATGAGGTACTTTTTAATTACTAAGCTCAAAACCTTATTCACTGAGTTGCACATCAAAATTACTTGTACCTTCACAAACTTCATTCACATTGTCTTCACCAAGTGGCTCATTGACTCCTTTGAGGTGGTTTTGGGGGGTGGGGTGTGAAAATGTTGTGGGGAGATATCAGCAGCAATAGGAATCTAGATTTGTGACAGTGGCGGAATGGTGACAAGTCTTTTAGAGTAGTTAGTGGGATACAATGGTGGAGGACATCCACTAATCTAGGCTTGGTATATTTCGACCATCTGTCCTTTCAACCTTAGGACCTCTTCTTTCAACTCAGATTCTGATTCAACAAACCCCTTAAGCGGATCAACAACACATGAGTCCAATTTTTTGCCAGTAAAGGCTACCTCGCTATTTGACGTTATGTTGTACGGATGACTCGCCACAAACTAACCACCCTCTGTTATGATAACAATTAAAATACCATAGATGAACAAAACAAAGCCAACATGTTAGCGTTAGGACATTTAACAGATAAAAACATCACGTTGTGGGGATTGCACCTACAACAATTAACGCTTCTAGAATGACTTCAAGGGTCACAAGGTCATTTGGCATCATCCCAATTTTGTTCATTTCAATCTTCTCTTCCTTGTTTACTAGCACTCCTTGGCTTGCTCATTTTCCTTCCTCTATTTTCTTTTACTTATCACTAGTTTACTTTCTTATCACCCCTCGCGTCCCACAAATTCATTCTTTTTTCTTTAATTTTTGTTTTCAAATTTTTAAGAAAATGATTTGATCGAACCCTATGTAGGTCATGTTCCACATGAATCACACCAAGCGTAGTTCTGGAAAAAAAATACTGGACAAAATAAACTTAAAATAAATTTTTTTTTGAATGTTCCATTTATAACTCTTTTTTTTGGTTTTCCAAATACAAAACAGGCAATACTATAACAAAAGACTCGACAATATTAACTAGACTGACAGACTCGATACTACTGTACAGGACTAAAAATTAAAAGACAACATAAAATAGACTCAAAAATAAAAAGTTTCTTCAAGCAGCTCGTGTATGCAATGGTCTTGACTGGAATGGTCCTGGGGTATCTGTCATGCTCTGATAAGTAAATCCACACCTATATGAGAAAAATAAGACCAAATACAGTTAGTGACTCGAGACGCAATGCGACGCCACAACACCCCCTATTGGACAAATGCAAGACATAATTGAGCTATTTTTGTAAAATGACCTACGTGGCCAAGGGTGGCTATTGGTGCAAACTCAACAAATGTGATCTCAAAAGCATGAAAATACCTCACTAAGACTTATATGACTTCAGAATCCCAATAATCATGGCTCAAAATTAATTTGCAGAAATGACCCATTTGCAAGAATGGTCGATTTGGCCAAAAGAGGCTAGACATGAAAATTCAATAGGAATGGACTTTAAGACTGAGAGGACAACTTGTTGTATACTTAGGGCTCTAATACATTGGATAACAAGCAACTTTGAGAAAATAATCTTATTTTGCAAAAACAACCTATGTGGCCAAATGTGGCTAAACATGCAAGATTTGGCTAAGACCCCGCAAAGCGAAGAACCTAAGACACACTAGGAAGACCGGACACTATGTGGGTTGCCTACGTATCCCGCCTCGAAAGACAAGAATCAGGTATGCGCAGTTCGGGAAGATTGGATACAAGAGAGAATTTTCAAAAAAAAAAAATGATTAAAAAACATACTTTTTGTCTCTTTATTTTTTGAAAAATGATGAAAACATGTAAAATCTTTTTTGGATTTTCTTTTTCTCTTTTCTTTTTATATATATACATTTTTTTAAATTTTTTATTTTTTTTAGCAAATTATACTACCAGGCTGAGTGCCTAGTAGCTATTTTATTAATAGAATTCCAAAACAAAAACAAATTAAAGAAGTGTTGTCCTACTAGCTAGGACGATAAATTATGAAACTACATAGCACCTAGAATCAAAATTGGGCTTATTCGGCCCAATAGTGATGTAGTAATTAAAAGAATAAATCTCATCTGAATTTGTTGGTCTAGTTCCAGTCCAGGCCCAAGTCTAAGGCCCTACCCGGACCCAGTCCTATACCCAGCCTTAAGTCTCGTATGTATGTAATAATACAGAGACTTAGGCTCATTTCTCGACTCTTCCACTTTCCTATTCTCTCACTCTGCCCTAGCTTCTTCTTCTCGTCCTTAACGCCTGTGGCGATTTCACTCCACTGGATGGGTAAGTTTCTCCATTTTAGCTTAATACCTTCATTTATTTTGATTTTCCTCTCCTCATATCTTCTATTGTTCTTGTTTTTTTCTCTCGCTTGGGCTATTTGCTGACCATCGACACCTTCGAGCTGTTACTATTAAAATCGACACCTTCGAGCTGATGAGTGCCTCGATCTGAGCTGGTAAGCTTCTTATTCTTCGCCTATGTGTTTCTTTTCTGATTTGTATTTGATTTTCATCTGGCCTCCTTGATTTGATGCTGAATCCTCTTGCACTATCTTCTTCATTTCTTCTGTGACTTAGTATTTTCTTTCTTCTCATTCTTTGTTTCTTGTGATTCATGGTTCCTGTCGGTGAGACCCAGCTGATTCCCCTTGTATTGTGAGGGGTGATGAAACCAGCTGATTCAGCATCATAGTGTAGCATATGTATTGACCATATCCAAGCCCCAGGTACATGCTCTTCTTCAGCTTTTTGTTTTTTCCTTTGTACTTGATTGTATTCTACTGTTAGATTCCTGTTTATGTTCTTGTTCTCTATGCATGTCACTTTATGTTTACACATTGATGTTCCTAATTTGGTACCTGCAAAAGAGAAGTCATAGTTATTGTAAAAAAAGACCTTAATGTACTCTTCATTACTGATTTGTACATCAAGGTCATAGATTTGTTTTTTGCTTATGTGTCTCCTTTCCCTTTCCTGTAATGATCCCTCTTCTTTATCCCCTTTCTTCTGGTTGTTTGTTGATGATGTACCCCTTGCTTGTCTCCCCCTATTCCTCCATATAACAGTTATGTCCTTAAAATATTGTATCATTGCAATTGCCTGTTTTATTTGATGTTGTGACCCTGTATGATTTCCTGTATGCCAATCCCACTTCCTACTGATTTTCCTCTACTCATTTCTGCACCCCACTTATATTTTTGTATCCCTGAATTACTGTCTTCTACCCTCCTTACTCACACAATTATTATGCAGTTCCCTTGTATCTCCCTTAGTAGCCTTTGTATGGTATTTTTGCCTATTTCTATTAGACTTTCTAGGCATTATTTTTCTTTCTTTTTTTTTCTTTTTTTTTATTCTCCTACTCCTTGCCTGTCTCAACTTCTTTCCCCATCTATAACTTATAAGTTGAAATTTCCTTTTCTTGGCCTGTTTTGTTGCTTGTTGTGGCCCTGTCTGACTATCCTTATGCTTTGTTTCCCAACTGCAACTCCCCTCCATTCTCCATATCTTCTTATTGTGTACTACTGATTTATATACCTGAACCTGATCAAATTTGATGTGAGTCCAATTTTTGGCTCAATCAGATTTGTCCAGTGTTCCTTGTTGTTGTTGATCAGCAGTCTATTCCCCCTATCATGCTCACTTCTATTAGACTTTCTGAGCCCTTTCAGCTTGTGTTCTATCATCTTTTTAATCCTCCATGCTGTTAAGTAGTTATCTAAACCCTTAGTCCTTCCCTTGGAATGAATGCAAAGCATTAATACCACCAATAGGAGCTTCTTTAGGTCAGACAACCACTTAAGATAGTTTCCTACAAAAAAGAAAAACATGTTAGTGAAAAATTGTGTTACCATTCTCTCCCCTTTACAAGTTTGAGCATGGTAATAAATATCCTCTTGTCCCTTATCACTCCATCTGCTTCTCCTCTTTTGTGTCATCAGTTTCTTGCAACTTTTACTCTCAAATAAGGGCATTGTGATTTGTCATCATTTAGAATCCTCCTCCCTACTGTATCCAACTCCCAAAATTCATGACATTCTATGTTTCCTTTGTCCAGGGCATAGTTAGCTAAGTGATCAGCTAACCTGTTACCCTCCCTATAGGTATGAGTCACCTTGAGTGTACATTGCATTTTCAGCCTTTCTATCTCTTCAATCTGCTCTGTTATGTTCCATGGAGGTTTCCATATTCCTTCAATCACTTTTGTAATCAACAGTGAATCTGTTTGGAGCCAAACCTGTCTAAAATTCATATCATTGCATATCCTTAAGGCTTCAACTATAGCATTAGCTTCAGCCTCATTGTTTGAACCTTCTCTGATCTCCATACCTTCNCCTATTGAGCTCCTTCCTGGGTTTCCTCTACTAGCACCATCTGTATTCACTTTGATCCACCCCTCCTGAGGTAGTTCCCACATGACCTTTTCATACCTTAGTCTAGGAGTGTAGTTCTGCAACACACTTAGGATGTCTTGCCATCTGTGAGGTACTCTTAGGCTAGGTTTCCTGACTTGAACCAATGCTTGAATTGTTGATGAGACTTGATATACAACTCTGTTGACAGAAACAGCCTCACCATGTTTCCAACTA
>ML244873.1:0-31755 GCA_005239495.1 Nicotiana undulata | reverse complement strand
GGAAAGAGTCATTCACGGGAACGGAGTCCCAATACACAAAACGACCGGCTGGGTCGTTACAGATACGGCTTAATTAAACAATTCAAGAAAATAGTAGGCAAGTATAAGGTAAAACAACCTAAGCATTGAGCAAATAGTAGCAAGTACGGGGAATTCAAGTGATAACAGGTAGCCATGCCCATTCCTATGCTAACAAATATTTTATAACACGAAGCAGTAATATAGGAATGAAATGAGTTATCTCATGGAAGGAAAAGAGGGAATTTAGCAACCATGACCCGTGTACGCACTCGTCACCTCACGTACACGGCGTCCACATAGTAAAATAACTATAAAAATGCCTAAGGGAAATCCCCAACACAGAGTTAGCAAGCCACTTACCTTGAGTGCGCTAATCAACTCAATACCACGCTCTTGCCACGAGTATCTGACTCCGGGTGGCCCAAATCTATTCAATTCGATTGCATAATGTAAATATCACTTCAGGGGAACAAAATAGCTAATTAAGTCGTAGCTAATACACGAAATTAGGAAATTCGCCCAAACCGGGCCCACGTCTCGGAATCGGGTAAAAATTATATTTTTCGAACACTAGTTCACTCACGAGTCTAACCATATAAGAAACTCTCAAATCGGAGGTCAAACACCCAATCAAAACTCAATAATTTGGTCTATGAAGTTCTTCCCATTTTTCCCATTTTCTACCCACAAATTTCGAGTTTTAAAGTTGAATTTAAGATTGGAATCATGGAATTTGATCTAAATAGGTTAGAAATCACTTACCCAAATCACCCAGGGGCAAAAGTACTCAAAAATCACCTCTCTCGAGCTCTCAAAATCAAAAATGGTGAAAATAGCATAAACCCTCGGAATTGGGTTTTTAAAAGACGGCCCAATAATTTCTTCTATGCGATCGCGTATAAAGAGTCGCGATCGCGGAGAGTAAACCCACACGCGGCTATGGGTCTGCGATCAGTACCGTCATGCTCCAGAGCTTCGCGATCACGGTTGGGGCCTCGAGACCGCACAAAACAAAATATTGGAACTTCCTTAGACCACTGATACATTATGCGACCGCGATATAGGGCATGTTATCGCGAAGGCAAATCCTCCAACAAAATGCGATCGCAGACAACACCTTGCGATCACGGAGAACAACTCCAGGCCTCCCCTCATTTACCTTATGCGATTGCGGAGTGAGACCTGCGATCGCAATGAACAAAAAGCTCCTTGTGAAAAAACAGCAAAATCAGCAAAGAGTTTTAGGCTAAAAATGCCCGTTTGGGTATCCGGAACACACCCGAGGCCCCCGGGACCACAAGAAAAACTACCAACCAACCCTAATACTTCATTCAAACTTGGTAGAGCCTTACAAACATGCCTCATAACATTAAAATCATCAAATATGCGAAGATTCAAGCCTAAGAACTTATGAAATTTCTAAAATCCACATCCGATACCGAAACACGTCTAAACTTATATGAATGACCTCAAATGTTTCACACGGGACATAAATGATATTACGGACCTGCTGTCGCTTTCGGAATTCCATTCCGAGCCCGATATCAAAATTTCACCTATCGGCCGAAATCGCCGAAATTCTAACTTTGGCCAATTCAAGCCTAAATCTACAACTGCCCTCGAAAACATATTCCGAACACGCTCCTAACCCCGAAATCACCCAACGGGGCTAACAGAGTTGACAAAATTCCATTCCGGATCCGTCTTCACACAGTTCTAGATACGGCCTGATTTCAAAAGCTAAAATCCACATTTAAGAACTATGTGTCCAAAATCACTCTGAATTTCACCACTCAACGCTCCGGCAAGTTTCAATAGCATAAATAGACATAGGAGAAGCAGTTATTAGGGGATCGGGGCGCTAACTCTCAAAACAACCGACCGGGTCGTTACATTCTCCCCCTCTTAAGAAAATCGTTCGTCCTCGAACGAGTATAGAAACATACCTGAAGCTGTGAAACGATGAGGGTACTGACTCCGCATAGCCTGCTCGGTCTCCCAAGTCGCCTCATCGACCGGATGACCCCTCCACTGAACCTTGACTGAGGCAATATTCTTTGATCTGAGCTGACATGCCTGTCCAATATAGCCACAAGCTCCTCAACGTGTGGTAGATCCTTGTCCAACTGGACTGAGATGAAATCCAAAACATGAGTCGGATCACCGTGATACTTCCTGAGCATGGAAACGTGGAACACCGGATGAACTCCTACTAGGTTAAGAGGCAAGTCCAACTCATAGGCTACCTCCCCAACCCACTGAAATACCTCAAAAGGGCCAATGAACCTCGGACTTAGCTTACCCTTCTTCCCGAATCTCATGACACCCTTCATAGGCGATACCCGAAGCAAAACCCGATCACACGTCATGATGCCAAGTCACGAACCTTCCGGTACGCATAACTCTTCTGCCTGGACTGAGCTGTGCGAAGTCTCTCTTGGATTACCTTCACCTTGTCCGGGGCATCCGGAACCAAGTCTGTACCCAACCATCGGGCCTCGCTCGGCTCAAACCATCCTACTGGAGATCTGCACCGCCTACCATACAAAGCCTCATATGGCGCCATCTGAATGTTGGACTGGTAGCTGTTATTATAAGCAAATTTTGCAAGAGGCAAGTATCTATCCCATGACCCTCCAAAATCCATCACACAGGCACAGAGCATATCCTCGAGAATCTGAATCGTGCGCTCGGACTGTCCGTCCGTCTGAGGGTGAAATGATGTGCTGAGATCTATCTGGGTACCCAACTCACTATTCAAAGCTCTCCAGAAGTGTGAGGTGAACTGAGGACCTCGATCTGATATAATGGACACCGGTACACCGTGTAACCGGACTATCTCCCGAATGTAGATCTGGGCCAATCTCTCTGAAGAATATGTAGTCAACACTGGAATGAAATGGGCTGATTTGGTCAGCAGGTCCACAATCACCCAAATAGCATCATGTTTCCCCAAGGTCCGAGGAAGTCCAACCACAAAATCCATGGTGATCCGCTCCCACTTCCACTTTTGAAGCTTAATCTGCTGAAGTAATCCTCCTGGTCTCTGATGCTCACATTTGACCTGCTGAAAATTGAGACACTTGGCTACAAACTCCGTTATATCCTTCTTCATCCTTCGCCACCAATAGTGTTGTCTCAGATCCTAGTACATCTTCGCAGTACCCGGATGGATGGAATACCGCGATCTATGGGCCTCCTCAAGAATCAACTCCCGAAGCCCATCTACGTTGGGCACACAGATATGGCCCTGCATCTTCATCACACCATCATCATCTATGGTCACATCTCTGGCATCACCCTGCCGAACTCTATCCTGAAGAGCCCGAAGGTTGGGATCCTCATACTGGCTCTCCTGAATGCGGTCATAAAAAGAAGATCGAGCAACAACGCAAGCAAATACCCGGCGAGGCTCAGAAATATCCAGCCTCACGAACTAGCTGGCTAAGGACTGAACATCCAAGGCTAAGGGCCTCTCAGCTGCATGAAGATATGCCAAACTACCCAAACTCTCCGCCCAGCGACTCAAGGCGTCGGCCACCACATTAGCCTTCCCCGGGTGGTATAGTATAGTGATGTCATAATCATTGAGTAGCTCCAACCACCTACGCTGGCACAAATTCAGATCCTTCTGCCTGAATATGTGCTGCAAACTCCGGTGATCCGTGAACATCTCATAGGGAACACTATATAAATAATGGCGCCATATATTCAGAGCGTGAACAATCGCCGCTAACTCGAGATCATGAACAATGTATTTTTTCTCATGCACCTTCAATTGCCTGGACGCGTAGGCAATCACCCTACCGTCCTGCATCAACACCGCTCCCAGGACAATCCTCGAAGCATCACAATAGATTGTATAGGACCTTGAACCTGTGGGTAATACTACCACTGGAGATGTAGTCAAGGCTATCTTGAGCTCCTAAAAGCTCTCCTCGCACTCCTCATTCCATATAAAATGTGCACCCTTCTGGGTCAGTCTGGTCATAGGCGCTGAAATGGATGACAATCCCTCCACAAAATGGCGATAATACCCTGCCAAACCAAGGGAATTGCGGATCTCAGTAGCTGAAAACGGTCTAGGCCAACTCTGCACTGCCTCTACCTTCTTGGGGTCTACCTTGATCCCATCTGAAGATACCACATGGCCTAAGAATGCCACAGAATCAAGCCAAAATTCAGACTTAGATAATTTGGCATACAACTTCTTCTCTCTCAATGTCTGAAGTAAGATCCTCAAATGCTGCTCATGGTCCTCCTAGGACCGAGAATATACCAGAATGTCGTCAATGAACACGATGACGAAAGTATCAAGGTAAGTCCGAAATACGTTGTGCATCAGGTGCATAAAAGTTGATGGGGCATTGGTCAGACCAAATGACATAACAAGGAACTCATAGTGGCCATATTTGGTCCTGAAGGCAGTCTTCGGGATATCCGGCTCCCGAATCTTCAACTGATGATAGCCCGAACGAAGATCAATCTTGGAGAACACCCTAGCACCCTGTAACTGGTCAAATAAATCATCAATGCAGGGCAATGGGTATCTGTTCTTCATTGTCACCTTATTCAGCTGTCGGTAGTCAATACACATACGCATCGTACCATCCTTTTTCTTCACAAATAACACCGGAGCACCCCAAGGCGATACACTGGGCCTAATGAATCCCTTTTCAAGCAACTCCTGTAACTGCTCCTTCAACTTCTTTAACTCAAGAGGAGCCATACGATAGGGAGGAATGGAAATGGGCTGAGTGTCCGGCAACAAGTCAATGCCAAAATCAATGTCTCTATCGGGCGGCATACCCGGAAGATCAGCTGGAAAAACATCAAGATAGTCCCTAACAATGGGGACAGACTCAACTGTAGGGGTCTCAGCACTGACATCTCTCACATAAGCCAAAAACACATCACACCCATTTTCAACCATCCGATGAGCCTTAAGAAAAGAAATGACTCGGCAGGGAGTGTACTCTAAGGAACCTCTCCACTCTAACCTAGGTAATCCTGGCACAGCCAGCATCACGGTCTTGGCGTGACAATCAAGAATAGCATAGTAGGGAGACAACCAGTCCATACCCAATATAACGTCGAAATCTACCATACTGAGTAATAATAAATCAGCCCTGGTCTCAAAACCACGGATAACTATCAAACACGACTGATATACGTGGTCCACAACAAGAGAATCTCCCACAGGAGTAGAAACATAAATGGGGGAACTCAAAGAATCCTGAGATATCCCCAGATGTGAAGCAAAATAAGAAGACACATACGAATATGTAGAGCCTGGTCAAATAATACTGATGCATCCCTATGACAAACAGGAACAATACCTGTAATAATTGAATATGAAGCAATAGCCTCTGAACGGGCTGGAAGGGCATAGTACCTGGCCTGGCCACCCCCTCTAGGGCGACCTCGACCTCCACCTCGAGCTGTCTTAGAAGATGGGGTAGCAGCTGGGGCAGGAAGAATAGCTGGAGGACCTGGTGGAAGGCATGGAACCTGATAAGTCTGAGGTGGTGCACCCCTCCTAGCTCTGGGGCAATCTCTGATCACATGACGAGGGTCACCACACTCAAAACAACCCCTCGGAGGACGTGGCAATTGATGCTGACTCTGAACTGGCCTACTGGACTGGCCGGTGATAGCACCTCGAGTAGGAGGCATCTGAGATATGGGTGGTGCATAATAAGGCTCATGAGGCCTAGGAGGAGCTGGAATACCACTGGCTGCTGGGAGAGCTGAATGAACGAGGCAACTCACAAAGCCCCTATCCTAACATGTTGTTGGTGCACGGGCTCCTGAAAAATGACCAATCTCTCGAGACCTCTTGGCCTCTCTCTCCTCCCTGTCCCGGGCTAACATGGTCTCAATACTCCGGGCAATACTCACGGCTTGCTGATAAGGGATATCTATCTCCAGCTCTCTGGCCATGCTGGTTCGAATACTGAGGTGGAGCCCCTCAATAAAGCGTCGAACCCTCTCTCTGACAGTGACAACCAAAGCTGGTGCATGGCGAGCTAAATCGTTGTAATGGACTGCGTACTATGACACAGTCATGGTACCTTGGCGTAGCTGCTCAAAATCTGCACGTCAAGAATCCCTGAGGCTCTGAGGGACAAACTCAAGCAAGAACATCTCTGAGAACTGAGCCCAAGTAAGTGAAGTTGCCTCGTCCGGACTACTAAGCTCAAAAGCACGCCACCACTGATAAGCTGGTCTACTCAGCTGGAATGCAGTGAAAGAAACCCCACTCATCTCCACAATACCCATAGTGCGGAGAATGCGATGAAACCCCTCAAGAAAACCCAAGGCGTCATCCGAAGCTAGTCCACTGAACTCAGGTGGGTGGTACTTCTTGTACTTCTCAAGTCGGAGCTGCTCTGCCTCAGGAACAGCTATCCTAGTCTCATGCTGAGCTGGAGCTGCTACCTCTACTCAGGAGTATGGGTTGCGGGAGTCTGTGTCCCTCCCCCGGCCTGGGATGTAGCTGGGGCTATTGGAAGTAATCCCGCCTGAGACAAAGTACTGAAGGCACTCAAAAAACTGAGCCAATGTCTCCTGGAGGGCTGGAGTAATAGTAGGGACCTCATGTGCCCCTCCAACTGTGGCTGTTAGGGGATCCTCTGCCTCTGCTCTCGCCGGGTCTCGGGCTGTACCACGTGCTCGTCCTCTGCCTCGGCCCCTACCTCTAACGGCTCTGGATGGGGCCTCGGGTTCTTGGTCATCAGTATGTCTGGTACGAGTACAAACCATCTGTAAGCAAGAATAGAATAGAGTTTAAGAATTTTAATGACAGTAACTAGCACGATACGGAACTCCAAAGAATATGATTGTTCTTAACAGTTACATAGCCTCTCGAAGATAGATACGGACGTCTCCGCACCGATCCGCGAGACTCTAATAAACCGTCTTGTGACTTTTGACTCCTATGAACCTAAACGCTTTGATACCAACTTGTCATGACCCGAATTTACCCTCCGAACGGTCTCGTGACGGCACCTAGTCTGTACGACTAGGTAAGCCTAAATTGCGGAAGAACAAGACAAATAATAATAATAATAAAACAGTAAAGATGAAGTAATACTATAAAACTTAGCCACTCGGCATGTATAACTTTTACTTTCCCAAAACCCGGAATATCACCAAGTCACAAATTTTATAAATCTATAGCTCTATACAATCGGAATAAAGAAAATGTGTATATGTCTATCTCCTATGCCTATAGTAGAGTAGATGGGGACACGTGAGATTCTGCGGACGCGACAGAATTTCCTCGCGGTCTCCTAGGCAAGTGCTGTAGTACTCCTAGCCAAAACGCTGCATACCGGTACCAGATCTGCACATGGGAAAAACATGCGTAAGAAAGGGCGTGAGTACTCCACATTCGGTACTCCGTAAGTGCCAAGCCTAACCCCAGTCAAGTAGTGACGAGGTCGGGTTAAGGCTCTACTGAGTTTGAAAATAAGACAATTATAAGTTTGAATAGTGACATATAAATAGCTAAAATAAGCGGAATATAAAGGAAAACTGAAATAAAAAATAAACAAAAAGCCCTCGGCTCAGCACAACATATATCTCAACAACATATATCTCAACAACAAATATGCAATGTAGTATAGGGGGAAAGCTCCAGGATCTCAGTACGTAGTCCCAATTTAAATATGCTATGCAGTACAGGGGGAAAGCTCCCGGATCTCAGTCCGTAGTCCCAATTTAAATATGCAATACAATACAAAGGGAAAGCTCCCGTATCTCGGTCCGTAGTCCCAATTTAAATACGAGATGCAGAATCTTATCGGATACGGCTTAATTAAACAATTCAAGAAACAGTAGGCAAGAATAAGGTAAACTACCTAAGCATGGAGCAAATAGTAGAGAGTACAGGGAATTCAAGTGATAACAGGTAGGCATACTCATTCTTATGCTAACTAATCAGTTATAACATGAAGCAGTAATATAGGAAAGAAATAAGTTATGTCATGGAAGGAAAAGAGGGAATTTAGCAACCATGACCCATGTACGCACTCGTCACCTCACGTACACGGCGTCCACATAGTAAAATCAGTATAAAAATGCCTAGGGGAAATCCCCAACACAAAGTTAGGCAAGCCACTTACCTTGAGTGCGCTATTCAACTCAATACCACGCTCTTGCCACGAGTATCCGATTCCGGGTTTCCCAAATCTATTCAATTCGATTGCATAATGTAAATATCACTTCAAGGGGAAAATATAGCTAATTAATTCGAAGCTAATCCGCGAAAATTAGGAAATTCGCCAAAAAAGTCACCCAGGCCCACGTCTTGGAATCGGGTAAAAATTATATTTTCCGGACACTCGTCCACTCACGATTCTAACCATATAAGAATATCTCAAATCGAAGGTCAAACACCCAATCAAAACTCAATAATTTGGTCTATGAAGTTCTTCCCATTTTTCCCATTTTCTACCCACAAATTTCGAAATTTAAGGTTGAATTTAAGATTGGAATCATGGAATTTGATCTAAATAGGTTAGAAATCACTTACCCAAATCACCCAGGTTCAAAAGTCCTCAAAAATTGCCTCTCCCGAGCTCTCAAAATCAAAATGGTGAAAATAGCATAAACCCTCGGAATTGGGTTTTTAAAAGACTGCCCAGTGATTTCTTCTATGCGATCGCGTATAAAGAGTCGCGATCGCGGAGCGTAAACCAACACGCGCAAGAAATCCTCTTACGCGAACGCGGACATGGTTCTGCGATCGCGTACCTTCACGTTCCAGATCTTCGCGATCGCGGTTGGGGCCTCGCGACCGCACAAAACAAAATATTTGAACTTCCCTAGACCACTGATACACTATGCGACCGCGATATAGGGCATGTGATCGCGAAGGGAAATCCTCTTACAAAATGCGATCGCGGACAGCAAATTTTGCTCACAGGTCATAAATGACATTACGGACCTGCTGTCGCTTTCAGAATTTCATTCCAGTCCAGTATCAAAATTTCACCTATCGGCCGAAATTCTAACTTTCGCCAATTCAAGCCTAAATCTACAACTGACCTTGAAAACTTATTCTGAACACGCTCCTAACCCCGAAATCACCAACGGGGCTAACGGAGTCGACAGAATTCCATTCCGGATCCATCTTCACATAGTTCTAGATACGGCCTGATTTCAAAAGTTAAAATCCACATTTAAGGACTATGTGTCCAAAATCACTCTGAATTTCACCACTCAATGCTCTGGAAAGTTTCAATAGCATAAATAGACATGGGAGAAGCGGTTATTAGGAGATCGGGGCGCTTACTCTCAAAACGACCTACTGGGTCGTTACAAGAATGGAAGCACACAAGTTTCGTTTACAGTATTTAAAGATTTTTCGAACTTACAACTTGAAAACCTTCACCAATGGGGAGTGGAGAGGGGTTTAAGTAGTGCATAAATTCGAACATAATCATGGAAAATAGTTAATTTAAACACAAAAAGGGCAAGTACTTAAATCAGTAAAGTTGAAACCCTAAATGTTAGGTAAAAATACAAAAAATCAGAAGAAAATAAGGCAAAGAATCACATAATGCATACAATGAACATAGACATGAAATTATTCTAAAGAAGCACAAAATCAAACCAGATTTGGTTCGATTAAGAAGATCTAAAACCCTAATTTAGGGTAAGTAAAAGAAATTGACAAAAATAGGCAGATTCTCACACAATAGGGTGACTAATGACGAAATAATACAAAAAATCAAAGCTTGAAGTAGTTTTGATTCGAATCAAAAGAGAATCTGAAACCCTAACGTTAGGGTTAAGCAAGATATGAACAGATTAATATTGTCTAGATTCAAGAGGTGAAGGTCGATTAGGACATAATCAAAATGAGGTACTTGCCATGTTTAGGAAATATCTTGAGATGGTAGGTAAATAAAGGAAATATCTCGAGATGGTAGGTAAATGGAAAGAAAATCCCATTATAGACGGGATTGGGGGGGAATATTTGAGAGGTAGCCGGCTTAGGGTTCATCAGTGGAGGGAAATAGAGGCGGCGGGTTTTGGAAAATGGGGTTTAGGGTTTGGGTGGAGATATAAGGAAAGGGAAGGGTCATTTATGAATCGTTGATCATTTGTGATCAACGACTGGGATTTAGGCAGGGTTTGGGTCGGTTTATTATGTGGGTAAGGGTATTGGGCTGTTTTGAGTAGTTTTAGGTCCAAAATTAGTTGAAAATTGGGGGCCAGATTTTAAATACCCAAATTTAACCACTAAGTAATTTATAAAAATAATAAATAAATAACAAAAATATCATTTATGCATAAAATGATTAAAAACAATTATTTAACACTATTTAAAATATAAAAGGTTATTTTTTGCATAAATAAAGTAATTATAAGCACATATAGGCTATTATTGCAAAATGTGCAATTTAGCTTTAAAATATGAATATAATTATAATAAATGCACTATAAATATTTAAAACCTTATATGGGTATAAGAGATATATTTACACGATTAAAATCATCATGAAAATATTTTGGAGGCTAATTATTGGATATTTATATAATAAAATACATAAATAAATTGATTCAAATCCCTTTAAAAATTATGGAAAATTATGAAAAATACTTGTGCATGCTTGTAAATTAAATGATTATAAATATGAAATATATATATATATATATATATATATATATATATATATATATATATATATTTGAGAAACAAGAGGGAAAATTGGGTATCAGCAGCTGCCCCTCTTTACCCGGTAAGGATGAAAGAGTTGTCGAGTAAAGAAATGATGAGTGATTTTGACCGAATAGGGTGCTTTGAAAATATAGGCCGCAAACTGGTCGTTGAGCTACCTACATATCTCTCGTTTCTCATAAATCAAGCCATGTGTAGTTCCGGATCCAACGGTTGAATAAACCGATGGAGTTGTTGTAAGAACAGACAAAATATTCTGGATATGACAAATCAGGATTGAGAATGATTATGGATATTTGAGCGGGTATCTAATGGGAATGGGTAGCAAACGGTGATCAGATATGTTTGAAATAATTAAAGGATATGAACGTCGAACGGAAACTTGAGTGAAAACGACTCTAGTTAGGAGAACGGTTACTTCCTAGATCACCTGCAAACTCAAAATACGATGTATGCATATAGATTATCGCATAAATTTAAACATAATGCAAATTCCCTTTGGACCATGGAGACCGTCTTTGGACGGTGAGGATGATATCCTTAGACCATGACGTCCCGGACCATGAATTGTGCGATAAAGGATTCGCATGCCATGAAATGATGTTCTCGGTCTATGAATATGGTGCCTATGAAATATGATGACTTTAAATAATGATGTACAATATTAAGAGATACTCGGGCCATGGCATGGTGTCTTTCGGCTATGAGGATGATGCCTTTGGACTACGACGCCTTCAGAAAAATTGGCTATATTTTAGCCTATGAGATGCAGAGGCATGATGTTTGAGATAAGACAAGACAGAGCTTGGTCTCGTGTAAGATCGGAGTCAGAGCTTAGCCCCGAGAGAAGAGAATAATGCAAGGTTTTGGAATAGATCAACACTTGTGGTTATGCAAGGAGAGACAATGCTTAGTCTCATACAGGGGAAGGCAGAGCTTAGCCTTATGCAATCAAGGAGACAGGGCTTAGCCTCATGCAAGATGGAGACAGTGCTTAGTCTCATGCAAGGGGATGGCAGAGCTTAGCCTTGTGCAATTTAAGGAGGAAAGGCTTAGCCTCATGCAAGATGGAGACAATGTTTAGTCTGATGAAAGGAGAAGGCAGAGCTTAGCCTTATACAATTTAAGGAGTAAAGGCTTAGTCTCATGCAATATATAGACAATGCTTAGTCTCATGCAATGGGAAGGCAGTGTTTAGCCTTATGCAATCAAGGAGGCATGTCTTAGCCTCATGCAAGATGGAGACAGTGCTTAGTATCATGCAATGGGAAGGCAGTTCTTAGCCTTATTTAGTGACGGAGGCAGGGCTTAGCCTCATGCAAGGTTGAGACAATTCTTAGTCATATGCATGGAATAGATAATAAGTGATAGCAGAGTATTTCTCAGCTGGAGATGAGTTCGGTAGCATTGTTGTGATTCTGCGGTGTGCACGTACTTGCAACTATTTCTTGTTCCTGCATTCAAAGAAAAATCATGACTTTTGCGGGGAAGGTTGGCTCATGCCTTTGTCCTCTTGCTTTGCTCTGCTCCGCATAAAAATCTTGTTCGAGTTACCATGGGTAGCATCTGGCTAAAAATAAAGTTTTTGAAAAATATGCATGCGTTGTTTTTCAAAGCATAGTAATATGCAATTTAAAAATTGATTAGATGAACTAGTAATTGTGACACTATCAGAGACATTACGACCTTCATGCCATAGAAATTTGAGGGTCCTTCTCAAATTCTGCCCAGTTATCTAGATGAATTTCTGGCTATTCCGCATCCCTCAAATTTCAGCCCAGTTTCTGATTATGCAAAAAATGAAAATTTATTGTATTGTGACCGAACCCATATGGCTGCCTACGTATCCCCTCTTAAATGTGAATCAGGTCAAGCGTAGTTCAATTACATCATATGAAGAAATGTAAACAGTTGAAACATAGTATCTTGACTGTGTCTGAGTTGATAGCCTTTGGACAAACTTCTCTGTCCATTTCTGCGAGTATGAGTGCTCCTCCTATTATAACTCTGTAAACCATGTAGGGTCCTTGCCAATTGGGTGAAAATTTCCCTTTGGCTTCATCTTGATGCGGGAAGATCCGCTTCAGCACCATCCACCCTGGTGTGAATTGTCTAGGTTTGACCCTTTTGTTAAAAGCTTTGGAGATTCTATTCTGATAGAGTCGACCATGACACCATGCGTTCATTCTCTTTCCATCGATGAGAGCTAATTATTCATAGTGGCGTTTAATCCATTCTATATTACTGAGTTCAGCTTCTTGTATAATTCTCAAGGAAGGAATTTATACCTCGGTGGGGATGACAGCTTCAGTACCGTAGACCAATAAATAAGGAGTTGCCCCGGTTGACGTGTGGATTGTAGTACGGTATCCCAATAAGGCAAATGGTAAATTCTTGAGCCAATGCTTGTGATTCTCTACCATCTTCCTTAGTATCTTCTTAATGTTCTTGTTGGCGACCTCCACGACTCCATTCATTTGGGACCGGTATGCTGTGGAGTTTTTGTGCTTGATTTTGAAGGTCCTAGAATCAACAAACAATACGATCCCTGACAAAGTCTGTGATGACTTTCTTGGTTACAACTTTGTAAGATGCAGCTTCAACAAACTTTGTGAAATACTCTATGGCCACAAGAATGAACATGTTCCCGTTTGAAGCGCAGGGCTTGATTGGTCCGATGACATCCATTCCCCAAGCGGCGAAAGGCCAAGGTGCACTTGTTGCATTGACTTTATTTGGAGGTACCTGTATCATATCTGTATATATCTGGAACTGATGACATCTCTGGACATACCAGATGCAATCTTTTTCCCATAGTCATCCAAAAGTATTCGGCTCTGAGTATCTTCTTGGCTAACAGGAAACCATTCATATGTAGGCCGCAGGTTCCAGCGTGTATATCTTCAAATAGTTTGGAGGCTTCCTTGGTGTCAACACACCATAAAAGTCCTAGATCTGGAGTTATTTTTATACAAAATTCCTCCACTCTAGAAGAAATGCTTAGACAATCTCTGAGGTGTGCATTTCTGAGTATGGTTTGCATGCTCTAGGTATTCTCCTTTTGCCAAATATTCCTTGATGTTGTGGAACCATGGATTTTTGTTTGTTTCTTCGTCAACATGAGCATGTAAGCCGATTGATTATGAATCCTTACCGGAATGCGATTGATGAAATTCTTGTCCGGGTGTTGTATCATGGAGGACAAGGTGGCCAGTGCATCTACGAATTTATTCTGGATTCTGGGGACATGCCAGAACTCTATCTTCGTGAATCTTTTCATCATCTTTTGTACGTGATGCAGATATGCTAGCATCTTGGTGTTCTTTGTAACCCATTCTCCTAGTACCTGGTGTACCAGCAGGTCTGAGTCACCAATCACCAGAAATTCATGGATATTCATATCGACAGCCAAATTAAGCCCTAATGTGCAGGCTTAATACTCCGCCATATTATTGGTGCATAGAAACCTGAGTTTTGTGGACACCAGGTAATGTTGACCGATTTCTGACACTAAAACGGCTCTCATACCGACTCCTTTGAAATTTGCAACTGCGTCGGAGAAAATTCTTCACCCTTCGTAGGCTTTAGCAATATCCTCTCCTACGAATGACACTTCTTCATTAGGAAAATACATTTTCAGGGGTTCGTATTCCCCTCCTACCGGAATTTTCGCAAGATGATCTGTTAATGCTTGTCCCTTGATTTCCTTCTGAGTTACATAGATGATGTCAAATTCGCTAAACAATATTTGCCTTTTCTCCAGCTTTCCTATAGGCATAGGCTTCTGAAAGATGTACTTCAAAGGATCCATCTTTGATATGAGATATGTGGCATAAGCGCAAAAGTAGTGGCTTAGTTTCTGAGTTATCCATGTCAGAGCACAACAAGTTTGTTCCAGCAGAGAGTACCATGCTTCATAGGGTGTAAACTTCTTACTAAGATAATATATGGCCTGCTCTTTTCTCCCTGTCTCGTCATGTTGTCCCAAGACACAACTGAAATCCCCATCTAGTACGAAAAGGTAGAGTAGCAGTGGTCTACCAGGTTCTGGCATGACTAGGACTGATGGTGTGGAAAAATATTCTTTGATTTTGTCAAAATCTTTTTGACAATCCTCGGTCCAACTGGTTGTGGCATCCTTCTTTAGCATTTTGAAAATAGGCTCACGTATTATAGTTGATTGTGCTATGAAGCGGATGATATAGTTGAGACGTCCCAAGAATTTCATCACGTCCTTCTTGATCTTTGGCAATGGTAACTCCTGGATAGCCTTGACCTTTGATGGGTCTAACTGAATTCCTCGGCGGCTGGCGATGAATCCTAACAAATTTTCGGCAGGAGCTCCAAAGGAATATTTTATCGGGATGCAATTTCAGATTGTTCCTCCGTAGCTGGTCAAAGAACTTTCTCAAATCTGTTATGTGATATGCAGCCTTCTTGGATTTGATGATGACGTCATCCACGTATACCTCAATTTCCTTGTGTATCATGTCACAGTAAATAGTTGTCATGACCCTCATATAAGTGACCCCAGCATTCTTTAGACCAAACGGAATCATTTTGTAGTTGTACACTCCACATGGTGTGATTAAGGTTATTTTCTCGGCATCTTCTTCATCCATCCAGATCTGATGATAACCCGCGAAACAATCTACAAAGGATTGGAGTTCATTCTTGGCATAGTTTTCGATAATATGTGTGTGTTTGGTAGTGGTAAATCATCTTTGGGACTTGCTCTATTTAGGTCCAGAGAGTCGACACATACCGTGACTTTCCCATCTTTCTTCGAAACCGGCACAATGTTGGCCAACCAAGTTGGTTATTCAACTACTTTGAGATCCTTAACTTTGATCTACCTAGTGACTTCCTCTTTGATTTTTAGACTCACATTTGTCTTGAACTTTCTGAGTTTCTTCTTTACCGGCACACACATCGGATTGGTGGGTAGCTTATAATCCACTATGTATGTGCTCAACCCAGTCATATCATCATACGATCATGCGAAAGTGTCTTCATATTCTTTCAGGAAACGAGTGTACTCTTCTTTTTCTGATGCTGACAAGTGGATGCTTATGTGAGTTTCCTTGACTGTTTCGGAATCTCCCAAGTTGACTATCTCGGTTTCATCCAGATTGGACTTGGGCTTGTTCTCAAAATTCTCAACTTCTCTGATAAATTCCTCAGGTATCGCCTATTCTTCTTCCATCTCTTCCAAGTCACAGTTGTTGGTTCATCAAGATAAGAAATAGTAATGTCGTAGAGAGAAAGATATGAAAGATAGTAATAAATAATAAAACATTAAGCTATTGATAAATATAAAAATGTCAAACAAAAAGCAATTTTAATGATTCAAGCAATGTTTTCCAAAATGAAATAATGAAAGAAAAGAAAATATTTTTAAACAAAAATGCTCAAGAAGAATTGTTTTCTAAATAAATGACACTAGCAGCCATGCTACCCTGGGACTCGTCGGGTCCTTGATGGTGTGGCAAACCTGTTTCTGAGGAAGGCTCCTTTCTCCAATGTCTCGATGATGAGGCCTTCCTCCTCCTCCTCCTAAACTATTACAATGCAATCCATCTCTTCCTATTCTAGAAATAAATTCCTAAAATCAGCTAGCACCTCGTCCTATTCGGATCCCCACACCATATCAGCTTGATGGAACGATTGGCTCAAATGTGGTATTGGTTGTTCAAGAGGGTAGTAAGGATCGTGCCATGGTGTCGAACAATTTTGATACTCATGCCAGGTGTACTGATATCCCAATCCAAAGGTCGTGTTCTGACGTTTTAGCTATATTGGTTTGGCGATGCCTTGGAGATTCTTCCCGAGCCCTTTACCGAGTTCATACCCTGCCCATGTTAGTGTGCTTTCTATTTTACTGCTCCACCACTTGTCTTTCTCAATTGCAATGACGCGCTCGATGCGATGATAAGTCTCTTCACCCAATTTCCTTCTATTTTCCACGACCAGAAAAGTTTGATTGGTATTAATGGGATTACTCCCATCTCCACGAATGATCACCTCTTGATGATTCCATTCAAACTTTATAGCCTGGTGCAAAGTAGAAGCCACAGCCCCGACGACATGTATCCAAGTTCGTCCCAACAATAAGTTGTATGAGGCAGATATGTCGAGTACTTGGAATTCGATATCAAATGAAGTCGGGGCCATTTGTAAGCAGAGACTGGTTTCTCCGATCGTGAGCCTTTAAGATCCATCGAATGCTTTTACGATTATAGTACCTACCCGTGTTTCATGTAATTCTTTGCCCAATCTTTTCAGAGTCGTCAATGGACAGATGTTGAGGATGGAACCTCCATCTATCAAAAACCTGGCAATGACTTTATCCTCGCATAATACTGTGATATGTAGCTCCATGTTGTGGCTTAATCCCTCTGGAGGCAATTCGTCTTCATGCAAAGTGATTTAATGGCTCTCCAGTACTTGTCCTACCATGTTAGCCACTTCCCCGTTGGTGATATTGTTGGGCACGTAAGCTTCGTTCAATACCTTCATCAAGGCATTCCTATGTGCTTCAGAATTCTGCAGTAATGATAGAATGGATATCTCAGTAGGGTTTTGTTCAGATGGTCCACTACTGAGTATTCCCTTTCCTGCACCTTTCTCCAAAGATCATCTGGGCCAGTTTCAATGATGGTTGCTTGTAAGCAGCTTCTTTACTTGTTCCCCCTAAGTGGTTAGGTGTGTAAACTCTACCAGTCCTAGTCATCCCTTGTTCGGCACAAGTTTCTTCCACTTTTACTTTGCCTTTCCTCCTGGCTTCTATAACATAATCCCAGGGTACATCTTTCGAATTAAAGGATGGTGTGGGCTCTACCGTCACAAAGAAGGGTGTGGTCACTTCTACTTCGAACGGAGTAGGTGTAGTTGTATGTGTTGTTACTTCAACCTCGAATGGGGTTGGTGCAGCTACTTCAACTTCTAGTAGTGGTTGTATCTGTACCACAATAGGAGTGAGAGTGACCGCAGGTTTCTTTGGGTCATCTCATTCTCGAATAAGCCCAATTGACCCTTCTGGGTCCCATTATTCGTCAGGCTCTATCACATTCACCCCCTCACCCCTGACATCCGGGAGGGGATTGTTCCGGACGTTAGGCGTAGCCTCCTTTGCTTATATAACCTTGGTATCAATCACTGTTTGGATCTTGTCTTTCAGAGTGCGACATTCACCAATGGCATGACCCTTCATGCCGGAGTGATAGGCACATGTTTTATTTGGATTGACCTATTGAGAAGAGTTTTCCATGGCAACAGCAGGGATAGAAGTGACATAACCAGTAGCTTTGAGTCTCTCATATAACTGATCAATAGGTTCAGCAATAGGGATGTATTGTCTGGTTGGCATGCGGTCGAAATTTGGTCTGGGTTTCTGATAGTTTTGGTGGGTTAGCGGTGAGTGATAATATGATGGTTGGGTGTTATATGTATGTTAGGTCGTGGCGGTTTGTGGATATCTGGGAGGTGAAGGTTGATATATAGGTGGAGGTGTTTGATATGTAAGAGGAGATTTTGGACCTTGGGCCACCATCACGGCCCATACTTCTTTCTTTTTGTATATACCTCATGACTGCAAAGCTTCGTAGCATGTAATGCCTCAAAATTAGTTACAATTCTGCTCTTGTAAGCAAAGGGACCTTAATTTGAGGAAGCGTAGGTGGCTTGAGTTACTGAAGGACTATGAAATCACTATTCTTTATCATCTGGGCAAGGCGAATGTGGTTGCAGATGCCTTAAGAAGGAAGGCAAAGAGCATGGGTATTTTGGCATTCATTTCAGCGGAGGAGAGGACACTAGCTTTGGACAGTCAGTCCTTGGCTAACAGACTTATGAGATTGGACATTTCAGAGCCCAGCCGAGTTCTTGCATGCGTTGTTTCTCATCTTCATTATTAGGAGAGATTAAATCTTGGCAGTTAGATGATACGCATTTAGCACTTCTAAGAGAGACGGTACTAGTGTGTGGTGCCAAGGAGGTTTCTATTGGCGAGGATGGTGTTTTGCGACTTTTGGGTCGCCTATGAGTTCCTAATGTTGATGGCTGGAGGGAGAGGATTCTAGAGGAGGCACACAGTTTACGGTATTCCATTCAACTAGGTGCTACGAAGATGTATCGTGACTTGAGGCAGCATTATTGGTGGCGGCGGATGAAGTAAGACATAGTGGAGTATGTAGCTAGATGCCTTTCCAGCAGGTTAAGTATGAGCACCGGAGGCCAGGAGGCCTACTCCAGCAGATGACTATACCTGAGTGGAAATGGGAGAGCATCACTATGGACTTCGTAGTTGGGTTGCCACGAACTTTGCGAAAGTTCGATGCAGTACGGGTTATTTTTGACATGCTGACCAAGTCGGCACACTTAATTCCAGTATCCACTACTTACACTTCAGAGATATTGGCCCAGATCAACATTCGGGAGATAGTTCGGTTGCACGGTGTACCTGTGTCCATCATATCAGATAGAGGTCCTCAGTTCACTTTGCATTTTTGGAGAGCCGTACACAGTGAGTTGGGCACCTGTGTAGAGCTCAGCACAGCATTCCAGCCACAGACCGACGGGCAGTCAGAGCAGACAGTTCAGATATTGGAGGACATGCTCCTGGCATGTGTGATTGACTTTGGCGGTAGTGGGTGTTACACCCCATAGTCTCGTATGCGAGAGTACGTCGCGAGTCAATTGATGTAAGATCAGAAATGAGATCATATTTGAAAGTACATAAATTAAGTTAATCATGTCACCTCGGAGGTTACAAAAATTGAAGATCATACACAACAAGTACAAAGAGGGTTGGAAGGTTCAGAAGCTAAAGGAATTGAAGAAAACAATGTTTCGTCGAAAGTCGACAAGATGTAAATGTTATAACATGTACTTTTGGGGTGAGACTAGGGTGCTTAACATGATAAGGAGGTTATGTTATGAATTAGGTTAGTCGTATGATACTCGTGTGTTATGTTTTTATTTCAAGCGAGTTGTGGAACAAATGTCGATGAAAGTCATCACAAGTTACATTCATAAGTTTTACTGAAAATTTAGGTCAAATGTAACTGCGATTTTCATCCAATATACTAAGAGTTGTTAGGTTATACAACCCATAAACTTTAATCTCTATGAGTCTATTTTCTAACTTATTAAACCGTTTATCAATAAGACATTGGAGTAGAGAGATATATGCATTTTTGCGAGACTGCACAAGCTGCTAGGTGACAAGTTGGTGTGTCACCTTCTTGGTTAAATGAGATCCCAAAAAGTTGCAATTTTGGGTCGGCCAAAGAAATTATTTAAGGGCTTATCTCCTGAAATATAACCCTCATTATATATCACAAACAACCAGACCTAAACCCCCACAAACTTCCTCCCAAAAAGTACCCGCAAACTCTAATTGATTTTCTCTCCCTTTCAAGTTCTAGTAGGGGGTAAAACCTAGAATTTGAAGAACCAAGATAAGGACTGAGTTATCCAACAAATAAGGTACGTTTAATTCTATCTTTCATCAATTTTTTCTTCTGTAAATTCATGGTAATTAGTTCTATACTTGTAAAAACTCACCGGGGGGTGATCGGAAGTCGTAAGTTCGAGTTATTCACTTGTAGCAGACTGTTTTGTGGACTGTTTTGTGTTGCTGTTGGGCTGCACATTGTACTACTGTTTTGTGGAGTTTTGGATGAGTAAGGGTGTGGAGAAACACCATATATATGTAGGGTGGTGGTCTGGTCGTTCGTTGTAACATTTCCAGGTCGTTTGACACTACTACGGTGGTCTTTTTGTGTATGAAGAGATTGCGGCGTGTTGGGCTATTTTGTAGTATTTTATGGAGTATATAAGGCTGGAAAATAATGTATATATGTTGTTTTTGTTTTTGTTTCTTATTTTGTTGGTTTTATCTTGAATTTGGAGGAAGTAAGGATTATAGGGGAGATGCTGCCCGTTTCTTTTACAAAATAAGCTTGTCGTTCGTTGTGCGATAGTTGTACCTTTCGCAACTTAATGATAATATTATTATCGTTGTTGTAGTTTAAGGTGTGAATAGGTGAGTTCACTTTGGCTGGTGGAAATATTGTGATAAGGCATGTTAAGTCACTTCCTTCATTCTTTTGGCATGATCTAAAGTGAAATGAACGTAAATGATACGCTATTTCATAATGAATCTACTCCTAGAAACTAAAGTTGTCCATGTTTTCCTTTCCTTAAAAATTTATTCTAAGAAAGTATGTATGATCCTTGAGTCCTAGTGAAGTTCATATTCATGGTATGATGTCCATAATGTTAATAGAAGGTGCAACTACCTTACATCACTCCAAAAGGTTTAGAGCGTGATTCCATGAGTCCAGCATGCATTATATATAGTATCTATTTTACTCTAACAAGTCGCGCTATAGTCGTCCCGGTACGGCACCTATTGTGCAACCACTGATCAGTTTGGTTTACCGAGCTCCACGTGGTCGGGTACGATTCTACCAAGCCTTATGATGGCCGGGTATGTTTTTACCGAGACCTCTTTGAGGTCGGGTACGATATGATGATGATGATGCCCACTGAGGCGGATGTTTTTAAAAGATTATGTATATATATGTATCACACATTTCATGTCACTATCTCCCAGAGGCACTCAGATGCTACTGGTTGTATCTCTTATATCTCTCTGTACATTGTTGTTCTTATTTATGCTCTTCTGCCTTACATACTCAGTATTTTATTCGTACTGACGTCCCTTTTGCCTGGGGACGCTGCGTTTCATGCCCGCAGGTCCCGATAAACAGGTTGACAGTCCTCGTAGTAGGCTATCATCTCAGGGGAAGGTGTAGTTGCACTCCATTTGGTCTGGAGTTGCTCATTGGGTCAGTATGATTTAGACATGTATTGAGCGGTATATCGGGGCCCTGTCCCGGCCTTATGATGTTTATGTACTCTTAGAGGCTTGTAGACATATGCCATGTACGTAAAAGATTGTATGGCCTTGTCAGCCTATGTTCAGTGTACGAGTGATCATGTCAACCTTATAGGGTTGTATGTCACATGTATAAGTTTCTATATCATGTTAGGTCATCCTATGTCTAGCATTTCCTTAAGTTTTATTTCGGTTATGTCGTGATGACCCTTTTGTCACATTTACCCATGGTAGTACAATAAGATAGATATGTTACATTGGTACTTGGTTGAGTAAAGTACCGGATGCCCATCGCGGCCCATAGGTTGGATCATGATAGAAGTGGTATCAGAGCAGTTCTGGCTTGGGGAGTCTACAAGTCGTGTCTAATAGAGTCTTATTTATGGGTGTGTTGTGCACCACACTTATAAGCAGGAGGCTACAGGGCATTTAGGATTATCACTCTTTCTTCTTACTCTAGATCGTGTGGTAGAGCTCAGTTGTATGAAATCAAACTCCTAAATTCTATTATACATAATACAATGATGCCTACATCTAAAAAGATAGTTGGCAAGAGATTGAATGCCTCAATTTTGCATCATGCTTATGATGAGTAAATGTGAGGTCTTCAGCAGATCATGTGTGTACTAATATGTGTAAGTTTCTTAATAAGGATCTCTAAGGCAAGAATATCTATCTACCTATATGGTAAAAATAAATAAGAGAATCAGAAGGTAGATACAAGTTTCAGCAAGTAAAGAAAAGGCAAGATGAAGAAGGGTACGAGGTACCTAGTTAATAAAGATTATCAGTATTTATAATTCAGGCAGAGAAATATAAGCATTTTGAGTTACTTTCAACAGTAACAGAGATATCTACAATTGACCATACCCATCTCAATTATGTCCTATGGGAGCTAACAGATATAATTTAAGAGAAGGATAGGATAACAGGGTCTAGCTGGGGTTAGAGTAACCCAAAATTGTGGATGGATGGTTATCATTATCTAACAATTTTGAAGGGTAGTGTAGGACATGGTAATAGTTTTCATTGGGAGATAGCCAGATGGTGCACTATAGAATAATACACTCGGATATGAATACTAGAATGTTTAGAAAGCTCAGAAGGTAGGCACTGGAATCCTAGAAGGGGGGAATATTTACCTTAGGATGACTCCTACCCTTAGTAAAGAGAGAATGTTAGTCGACCCAAGGTACAATGAGATGGTGCAATGGGAGCTAAAAGCAGTTGTTTTGTTTAAGTTTTTAGAATAAGGTAATAGACAGAGATATTAGAAGGAGAATACGAAGAGAGTAAATGAAGCATTATGAGTGTGATGCGATAAATGAGTGATAACGGTAAATCAAAATATGATAGGATGACAGAGTCTATAGTCAAGTGAAGGAAAAGAAAAGAGGAGACATGTCTGGAGACAATTAAAGTATAAGCCCTAAAGTCATATCCTCATTTCGAGAAATCTGTTGCTGAGTCCAACGTGATTACCAGAAGGAAAAGTTAGACCACCAAGTAATAGAAATTAGTATGGGATAGTAAACAAGGAATTATTCAATCTATAACCCAGAGTTAGTTACGTTGTGAACGCACTTCACATTTCAGAATATTATCCGTGCAACATATATGTTGACATTCCTACAACTGTAGGAGACACCGGTCTAAGTTAAGAGAAAGAATTGAGTCCGCCTCACAGACAAAGGCTTGAATGTTAGAAGATTATATAATGGATGCTCCATAGCGTCCACAGGGGGATAAAGTAATAATTAATACCCCGTGCCACATATCATAAGATAAAGTAAGCCTACTTAAAGGTTGAGTTAGAAGAGAAAACTAAAGAGTTACATTAGCTAAGTGAATTAGGAGTCTGATTATTCGATCCCGATGAGTATATAAATCGTGATTCAGAACATTGTAGAATCACTCTACATATCAGAGGTACAGAAGAGATAGTATAACGACCATATTCTATAATGGCTCTACGATAAATCTAGTTAGAACAGTACCAACCTCACAAGAAAGCAGTATGAAGCCTTCGCCGCATTGTGTACGCATATGAGGTGCAAGTATTATAGTAGAGCTTTAACGTGTTAATGTGAATTCCACCTATGTGGAAGGGAGGTTATGAAAGAGATAGTAGATACAACGCAAGATTTGAAGGTAAGTAAGGTACATGTGAAGAAGGTACGAGATTAAGTACAGAAGGTTACGAATAATCCAAATATCAGATAGAGGGTTAGAAGCATTGTGATTCAGTATCCGCAAATGATAAGGTTGTCGTCAGTGGCATATCTTATAATCTATGGTTTTCGGGTATAGAGAGATCTAGTTAAGAGAGTAAAGAAGAGTTAGAGATGATATGATGTCTCTCTTGAGGTTCTAGAAGAACATAAGGAAATCTATGGTGCTAGCATAAAAGGAGGTTGTGAGTAGTATAAATAGATATATGTAGGTCGCAAGCTAAAGTATGGTAGAGCGACAAGGTTTTAGGTAGACAGGAGAAAGGATAAGAAAAGGTGAGTGAGAAGGTGACGAGAATAGGTAAGTCCTCGAGATTTAACCTATCGAAACAATAGAGTTGTTGGTTTCCGTAAGTTATAAAAAGCTCAGTACAGCCAGAATAGACTTAGAGTTTAAGACTAGGAGAATTTAGAAGAGATGGAATGCTGCCCCAGTGGTAGAATAAGGGTGTAATTATGATAGATAAGAGGATGACGTTTAGGCAATTTATTGGGTAATAATTCAAAGAAAAGGGATTTCATGAATTGTACAGGATTAAAATACCCCCATAAGGTGAATCACATTGGGATGCTATGTTATGGTTAATGAAGTATTGTATCGTCCCAAGGGGGATCAGGAAAGAGACTTCAGATGTTCCCCGATGCGACGTGAGCCTTAACTACAATGTATTACGTAAGAGGTTTCAACTTATCAATGGTAGATTATAGATCAACATAAGGTGAATCAACAATAGGTAGAAAAGAACTTCAGTACACCAATATATATTGGGAGAACAACTTGTCATAGTTTTGTATATGTTTCCAAGGTGAGGCCTAGAGATTTGATAAAAGCTAGAGGAAAAGGGACAGAAGAGTTGCATAGGCGCACATACAAGGACAAAGTCGTACAGGCTGCATGACAGAAGGTCGCAACAGTTACAAGATTGGAAGAATTCAGACAACAAGTCGTGGTGTGAGAAAGAGGCCTAAAAGGGAAGAATACCCTAGCCTCGCATTTATTCATAGAATAGTTGCCTAGATGTCAAGGACAGTACAAAAATATTCGTAGGATCTATAGGTTATGAAATTGATGAGCGCATCAGTCAACATTCGAGGACGGATGTTCTAAAGGGGGGAATGATTTTACACCCCATAGTCTCGTATGCGAGAGTACGTCGTGAGTCAATTGATGTAAGCTCTGAAATGATCAGCGGTAGATTATAAATCAACACAAGGTGAATCAATAATAGGCAGCGAAGAACTTCAGTACACCAATATATACCGGGAGGAACAACTTGTCATAGTTTTGTATATGTTTCCAAGGTGAGGCCTAGAGATTTGCTAAAAGCTGGAGGAAAAAGGACAGAAGAGTTGCATAGGCGCACATAGAAGGAAAAATTCGTACAGGCTGCATGACAGAAGGGCGCAACAGTTACAAGATTGGAAGAATTCAAACAACAAGTCGTGGTGTGAGAAAGAGGCCTAAAAGGGGGGAATGCCCTGGCCTTCGCATTTATTCACAGAATAGTGCCTAGATGTCAAGGACAATACAAAACTATTCGTAGGATCTATAGGCTATGAAACTGATAATCGCATCAGTCAATATTCGAGGACGAATGTTCCAAAGGGGGGAATGATGTTACACCCCATAGTCTCATATGTGAGAGTACGTCGTGAGTCAATTGATGTAAGATCTGAAATGAGATCATATTTGAAAGTAAGTAAAGTAAGTTAATCATGTCACCTCAGAGGTTACAAATATTGAATATCATGCACAACAAGTACAAAGAGGGTTGGAAGGTTCAGAAGCTAAAGGAATTGAAGAAAACAATGTTTCATCGAAAGTCGACAAGATGTGAATGTTATAACATGTACTTTTGGGGTGAGTCTAGGGTGCTTAACATGATAAGGAGGTTATGTTATTAATCAGTTAGTCGTATGATAGTCTTGTGTTATGTTTTGTTTCCAAGCGAGTTGTGGAACAAATGTCGATGAAATTCATCACAAGCTAAATTCATAAGTTTTACTGAAAATATGTGTCAAATGTAACTGTGATTTTCTTCCAATATACTTAGAGTTATTGGGTGTTCCACCCATCAACTCAAAGCTCTCTGAGTTTAATTTCTAACTTATTAAACCGTTTATCAATACGACATCGGAGTAGAGAGATATATGCATTTTTGCGAGACTGTGCAAGGTGCTAGGTGATAAGTAGGTGTGTCACCTACTTGGTTAAAAGAGAGCCCAAAAAGAGGCAATTTTGGGTCGGCCAAAGAGCTTATTTAAGGGCTTATCTCCTGAAATATAACCCTCATTATATATCGGAAACAACCAGACCTAAACCCCTGCAAACTTCCTCCCAAAAACTACCCACAAACCCTAATTGATTTCTCTCCCTTCCAAGTTCTAATTGGGGGTAAAACCTAGAATTTGAAGAACCAAGATAAGGGTTGAGTTATCCAACAAATAAGGTAAGTTTACTGATCTCTTTCATCCATTATTTCTGCTGTAAATTCATGGTAATTATTTCTATACTTGTAAGAACTCACAGGACGGTGATCGGAAGCCGTGAGTTCGAGTTATTCACTTGTAGCGGACTATTTTGTGGACTGTTTTGTGTTGTTGTTGGGATGCATATTGTACTACTGTTTTGTGGAGTTTTGGATGAGTAAGGGTGTGGAGAAACACCATATAGATGTAGGGTTTTGGGCTGGTCGTTCGTCGTAACATTTCCGGGTCGTTTGACACTACTACGGTGGTCGTTTTGTGTATGAAGAGATTGCGGTGTGTTGGGCTGTTTTGTAGTATTTTATGGTGTATATAAGGCTCGAAAATAATGTATATATGTTGTTGTTCTTGTGTTGTTGGTGTTATCTTAAATTTGGAGGAAGTAAGGATTATAGGGGAGATGTTGCCCGTTTGTTTACAAAATAAGCTTATCGTTCGTTGTGCGATAGTTGTACCTTTCGTAACATAATGAAAGTATTATTATCGTTGTTCTAGATTAATGTGTGAAGAGGAGAGTTCAACTTGGTGGGTGGAACGATTGTGATAAGGTATGTTAAGGCACTTCCTTCCTTCTTTTGGCATGATCTAAAGTGAAACGAACGTAAACGATACGCTATTTCATAATGAATCTACTCCAAGCAACAAAGATTCTCCATGTTGTTATTTCCTTAAAAAATTATTCTAAGAAAGTATGTATGATCCTTGAGACCTAGTGAAGTTCATATTCATGGTATGATGTCCATAATGTTAATAAAAGGTGCAACTACCTTACGTCACTTCATGAGTCCAGCATCCATTATATATAGTATCTATTTTACTCTACCGAGCAGCGCTATAGTCGGACCAGTACGGCACCTATTGTGCAACCACTGATCAGTTGGGTTTACGGAGCTTCACGTAGCCGAATACAATTCTACCAATCCTTATGATGGTCAGGTATGTTTTTACCGAGACCTCTTTGAGGCCGGGTACGATATGATGATAATGATTCCCACTAGGCGGATGTTTTTAAAAGATTATGTATATACATGTATCACGCATTTCATGTCACTATCTCTCAGAGGCACTCAGATGCTACAGGTTGTATCTCCTATATATCTCTTTACATTACTGTTCTTATTTATGTTTTTCTGCCTTACATACTCTGTACTTTATTCGTACTGACGTCCATTTTGCCTGGGGATGCTACGTTTCATGCCCGCATGTCCTGTCCTGATAGACAGGTTGACAGTCCTCTTAGTAGGCTATCATCTCGGCGAAAGGTGTTGCTGCACTCCATTCGCTCCGGAGTTACTCATTGGGTCAGTATGATTTAGACATGTATTGAGCGGTATGTCGGGGCACTGTCCCGGCCTTATGATGTTTATGTACTCTTAGAGGCTTGTATACATAATTCATGTACGTAAAATATTGTATGGCCTTGTCAACCTATGTTCAGTGTACGAGTGATCATGTCAGCCTTATAGGACCGTATATCACATGTATAAGTTTCTATATCATCTTAGGTCATCCTATGTCTAACATTTCCTTATGTTTTATTTCGGTTATGTTATGATGACCCTTTTGGAACATTTACCCATGATAGTATGATAAGAAAGATATGTTACGTTGGTACTCCATTGAGTAAAGTACCTGGTGCCCGTCGTGGCCCATAGGTTTGGTCGTGACAGTGGGATCAGTTCTTGCCCTTGGCCGAGTTTGCTTACAACAACAGATATCAGTCCAGCATTGAGATGGCTCCATTTGAGGCCTTATATGGTCGACGATGTCGTTCTCCTATCGGGTGGTTTGATCCTGGCGAGGCTAAGATGTACGGTACTGATTTTGTAAAGGATGCCTTGAAAAAGGTAAAATTGATTCAGGAGAGGCTTCGCACGGCTCAATCCTGATAGAAGAGTTACGCGGACCAGAAGGCGCGTGCTGTATCATTTATGGTCGGCGAGAAGGTTCTCTTGAAAGTCTCGCCGATGAAGGGCATTATGAGGTTCTGGAAGAAGGGCAAGTTGAGCCAAAGATTTATAGGCCTATTTGAGGTGTTGAGGCGAGTTGGGGAGGTTGTTTAAGAGCTTGCTCTACCTCGTAGCTTATCAGGTGTTCATCCAGTTTTTCATGTATCTATGATCCGGAGGTATCACGCGGACTTGTCTCATGTGTTAGACTTTAGTACCATTCATCTAGATGAGAGGTTCGGCTACATGGAGGAACTAGTTGCTATAATTGATAGGCAGAATCGCTAGTTGAGGTCCAAAAGGGTTTTCTCTATGAAAGTCCAGTGGAGGGGTCGACTAGCCGAGGAGGCAACTTGGGATTCTGAGGAGGACATGCGGAGCAGATATCCACACTTGTTCAACGCTCCAGGTATGATTCTAGACCCATTCGGGGACAAACGTTTGTTTAAAAGGTGGAGAATGTAACGACCCGATCAGTCATTTTGCTTTCTATAACCCCGTACCTCTACATAAGACTCCATGTACTTGCTTTTAGTGATTTATGACTTGCGGGGATGGTTGGTTCGGGATTTGGAGTAGTTTGGGTTGGAATCGGCACACTTGGTTCCTTAAGCATTGCTTAAAAGGCCAAGTTTTACTTCGGTCAACATTTTGATTAAACGACCTCGGAATCGAGATTTCACGATTCCAATAGGTTTGTATAATGATTTCGGACTTGGGCGAATGCTCGGAACGAGTTTTGGATGACCCGAGAGCGTTTCATTGCCAAATAGTGAAAATTGGATTCTTGAAGTTTTTGAAGTTCTATAATTGTGGTTTGGAACGTGTTTTGATGATATCGAAGTCCAAACAGAATTCCGAGATCGGGAATAGTTTTGTATTGTCATTTAAGAGTTGCACGCAAAATCTGGTATCATCCGAGTAGTGTAAGTACGTTTCAGCGTGTTGGAAGTAGATTTAAGAACTTAAAGTTCATAAGTTTGATTCAATTGGTTTTAGGGTGTGATTCTTGGTTTTAATGTTGTTTCGGGCGTTCTAAAGGTTCGAGCGAGTCCGTTTTATGATCTAGAACTTGTTGGTATTTTTGGACGGGGCCCTGGATGCCATTCGAACATCGCGTGAGTCACGTCCAAGCCCAAAATAAGTTGTTGGTGCCCCAGTTCTGGTGCGACCACACTTGTGGTTGGGTAGTCGCAGGTGCGGGCGAAGAAGTGGAGATGCCGGCCCATGAAGTGGAGCCCAGGTTCCGCAGATGCGGTCCCTTTTCCGCAGAAGCGGAACTGCAGGTGCGCTCACCTGTCTACAGGTGCGACTCTAGCCATCCCTCCTCCTTTCCGCAGATGCGGACGATGGTCCACAGAAGCGAGACCACAGGTGCGGCCCACGCGCCGCAAATACGAAAATCGTTGAAGGCAGTGGCCTTCATTTAATACGGGAGTTTGTCATTTTTGACTGACTTCACTCAACACTTGGGCGATTTGGGAGCTTCAAAAGGGGAGATTTCCACCTAGCTTTGTGAGGCAAGTAATTCCTACCTAATGTGAGTTTAATACATAGTTTATGGGTAAACTACAACATGTAAATTAGTGAAAATTATGGGTTTAGAATAAAACATAGGGTTTTGATAAAAATAAGATTTAACCACGAAATTAGTTATGGAATCTAGTAAAAATCATATATTATTGATCCTAAGGTTATGGGTAGCAACTTTCGTTAAGAATTTCCGATATCCGAGCAAGTGTTGCTCGGGGGTGAATTTTAGGAATCTTATAAATTAGTTTGGGTAATCACGTAAATGGTAGAATGATGAACTTTTGAGCATGGATTGATTAGTTTATGTAATGTTTGGCCAGTTCGAGTTGTTGGGCGTCAAATTTGGAGGTTTGAGCACATCCTTGAATTGTGAAGTAGGCTCGATACGAGATATGTGAATATTTGTGGGGGACTACGTACACACGAGGTGACGAGAGTCTGTACATAGTGACTATTCTTGTTATGTTCGGGTAGTTTAGGCTTACACCATGCTTTGTGAACACTGTTAATTTATTATATGCACTATCCGAATTGAATCGAAATTTATTTCAAGATCTTGAGAATTTGAAGGTTTCAAGTAAATTATTATTTTAAAAAGGATTGAGGAAAAATATGTTATGTTTATATGTAACCGCTTCGCAATTATATTCCGCGAGCGGGGTGATTCTTTTCACTACTCTCATGGGAGCGGGTTGTTCGCTTGGGCAGGTTAATAGATGCATCTATGGTACGCGTCGTTCGACCCTTCGGCAGTGCATATTTTATTATTTTGTTGGATCGGGTCGTACGTCCTCGGCGTTATATGCGCATGCTATTTGCTTGGCACTTTTCCGTGGTTTTTGAAATAGATATACTTACGGGAAGACTTGTCATTTCTTGTAATTATTTGCTATTAATTCTTGATATTCATGCTTAGACTTATACTTAAATATAATGTTTGGCCCTAGTAAGTGTCAACCCCTTGTCACTACTTCTTCGAGGTTAGGCGGGATACTTACTGGGTACATATTGTTTATGTACTCATACTACGCTTCTGTCTTAATTGTACAGGGTCTGAGGCAGGTGCATCTAGCTACCCGTCCAGAGCGCATTCTTGATATTTTGTCAGAGATTTCGCGATGAGATACTCCCTTCTGATGCCGTTCAGCAGCATGTTGGAGTCTTTCTTTTGTTTTGACTGTCTATTCTATTTCAGGCAGTAGGGTAGATATATTCTTTTGTACATTCTACTACATGCCCACATACTTGTGACAGTAGTTCCTGGCACACACATTGGTAGACTATTCTTTTGGGATATAATTATTTAAACTTGACTTTTTTTGGTCATTACAATCTAACTTGCCTTAATCACTTGTGTCACGACCCAATTCTCCCTCCGACTGGGTCTCGTGACGGCACCTAGTCTAGACGACTAGGTAAGCCTATACCTTAAGCGAAATTTAGATAAAACAGGTAAAATAAATGTAAGTTAAATAAAGCATAGTAAAGTCGACGCCGCTCGGCATTAACAGTTACTTTACCCAGAACCCGGAATATCACAATACATCACAAGCTACTCTACTGCTCAATATGTACAACTGGATAGAAAAGAACGTATAGTTTCATCTACAAGTACTACAACTTCAAGATAGGAAGGGGACTCGGAGATTTGCGGACGCTACAGGTTATACCTCGAGTCTCTTGATACTGCTGTTGCTGGCTAGCTAAGATANCAGGTCTCTGCCCGCAATCCCTATGTATGCAATGCAATATGAGGGAAAGGCTCAGGTCTCTGCCCGCAATCCCTATGTATGCAATGCAGTATGAGGGAAAGTCCCAGGTCTATGCCCTCAATCCCTATGTATGCAATGCAGTATGAAAGAAAGGCTCAGATCTATGCCCGCAATCCTTGTATGCAATGCAGAATGAGGGAAAGGCTCAGGTCTATGCCCGCAA
>ML244872.1:474-69886 GCA_005239495.1 Nicotiana undulata | reverse complement strand
TTCACATGAACTGCTTGCAAAATTGCTTTGGTAATTTTTCTTTCAATTCTTGTTTCACTTCTACATTTGTGCGCGATTTCTTCAGCAGGAATACTTCAACAATTTATAGAATCAGTAGTTGAGATGTTGTTGTTAAGTTCTGATGCAACTCTTCCTTGGTGGAAGAGTTTGAGTCTATCTCAACTTCCTTGATCTTCCTTTATCTTGATTCTATCCTACCTGAATGCGAAGTCCATCTCCTTATCAATTTGCAACCTTTTCTCTTAGGAGATAACCCCTTAATTATGAGAAGATGTTCATCTCCTGCGCATGGACTCTTCTCGTTCCATCTAGTCTGCTTGACTATGTTTGCCCTGATGGACCTGGTTCAACTGTGTTGTCATTTTTCATTCTTCAAAACCATGCAGTGACTTGATTCAACAAATTCCCCCTTTTTTATGATGACAAAACTGAATCGTTACATTATACCTTAATCTTGTGGTACAATCTGCCTAACAATATCTTCGATCGTGACCATAGTTTATTAATTATGAGAACCGACAATTTAATATTCTGTGCATGAGTTAAGACTCCACACACTAAATTGCCTACTGCATAACTAAAGGACACACATTTAACAAATGATTTATTCAAAATAATACTTTATTGAATTGAATAAATCAAATAAATAATTGTTCCTTAAAGAATAAAACACAATACTATAACTAAACCGCATGGTTAATAGTATATCCCAACAATCTCCCACTTAGACTCATAACCAGGCGTCTACAACTCTAATACCCATTCTTTCTACATGCTTGTTAAAAATCTTTTGTGGCAAGCTCTTTGTAAACGGGTCTGCCAAATTGTTCTATGATGCAACCTTCAACACTTTTGCATCACCTATCTAAGTTATGTCCCGAATTAAATGATAGTTACGCTCAATATGCTCACTCCTTTTATGGCTTCTTGGTTCCTTCGAGTTTGAAACTGACCCACTATTATCACATATAAAGTACAATTGGTGCTTGAATCGAAGGAACTATATTAAGCTCTTTCAGAAAGTTCCCGAGTCAAACAACCTCTTTAGCTGCCTCAGAGGCAGCCACATATTCGGCTTCCATGGTGGAATCAACAACACATGATTGCTTGATACTCCTCCAACATATGGCTCCACCTTCTAAGGTAAAAACATATCCTAAGGTAGATTTTCTAGAATCTCTATCTCACTGAAAATCTGAATCAGTATAGCCAATGGGTGCAAGATCACCTAAGTGATAAACAAACATAATCCCTAGTCCTTTTCAGGTACTGATTATATGTTTAACGGTAGTCCAGTGTTCTCGTCCAGGATTAGACTGAAATCTACTAACCATGCCAACAACAAAGTATATATCAGGTTTAATACATAGCCTAACATACATGAGACTCCCTAAAACATAAGCATAAGGGACCACCTTCATCTTTTCTATCTCATCAGTCATTTTTGGGGACTGTTCCTTTGATAGAGAGATTCCATGCCTAAAAGGAAGAAAACCTTTCTCGGAATCTTGCACGTAAACCTAGTGAGAATAGTATCAATATAAAGTGCTTGAGATAAGCCTAATATCCTTCGCTTGCGATTTGCATAAGCTTGATCCCAAGGATATGTGTCGCTTGTCCCAAGTCTTTCATATCAAAATGTGAGGACAACTATTCCTTTACTGAATTCAACATGCTCACATTATTTCCTATGAGCAAAATATCATCTACGTACAAAACCAAAAATGTAACTTTATCTCCATCCCACTTCTTATAAACACAAGATTCGTTTTCACATTGATCACCGAAGGTTTTAATTGAGTTGTAAAAACAAGTATTCCATGCTCTAGAAGCTTGTTTCAATCCATAAATGGATTTCTTTAATTAACACAACATGTGTTCATTACCACTTTTTATGAAACCAACTGGTTGTGCCATATAGATGCACTCATCAAGACTTCTATTAAGAAAGTCGTCTTGACATCCAATTGCCAAATCTCATAATCGTAATGAGCAACAATGGATAAGAGTATCCTAATGGATTTAAGCATGGATACTGGCGATCTCATAATCGATCCCTTCTTTTTGAGTAAAGCCTTTTGCAATAAGCCTAGTTTTAAAAGCTTGCACTTTTCCATCCACCTTTCTCTTTTTCTTATAGATCCATCTACAACTAATTGGTTCGACTCCAGTAGGTGGTTCTAGAAAATCCCGGGCTTGACTGGAGTACATGGACTGCATTTTAGATTTTATAGAAACAACCCATTTATCAGTGTCTGTATCTTGTAGTGCTTCATCGTAATTAAGAGGTTCTGTATTAGGCGTTTCAGGGATTCTATCATAGTGTTCTCCCAAGAGCGCAAATTAGAGAGGTTTTTTAATAATTCTCCCACTACGACTAGTCACTATAGGTGCAGTTTGATTTTGTTTTTGAACCACAACATCACTTTCCGGAGCTGAACCTCAATGTTATCCTCCACGCCTTGCGATGCTAGGATATCATTAACTTATTCTTGGAGTGCAGGCTGCACAATAGTTTTAGGTTGCTCAACAATCTGAGGTTGCTCAACATTAATCCCACTACTTTGGGGTAGTGAGATGTTAGGCAATTGTTCTTGTGCGTTTTGATGACTATTGACATTTCTTCCACTACAATAATGCAGTGTATGTCAATACTGGCTTCTGGGATACGTTCCAGAGATGAGTCATTACTTATTCCATTCCTTAATTCCTGTAAAACTAGTTTATTTTTAGGAATATGGTTCATTAAATAGCCCTCTTCTAAAAATCTTGCATTTGTCGTAACAATTACCTTCTTTTCTTTGAGACGATAAAACAAATCTCCTTTCGTTCCCTTTGGATATCCAATAAAAATGCACATTTCTGTCATCGATTCCAATTTATCCGTTTTCCTTTTCAGCACATGTGCTGGACAATCCCAAACCCGAATGTGTTGTAAACTGGGCTTGCACCAAGTCCATAATTTTGGTGGGGTTGAAGGTATTGACTTTGAAGGAACTAGATCTAGAATGTAATTTGTTGTTTCTAAAGCATATCCCCAAAAAGAAGAAGGCAAATCGGAATAACTTAACATTGATCTAACCATTTCCATGAGAGTTCTATTTCTTCTTTCTGTCACACCATTTTTTTGTGGTGTTTCTAGGGCAGATAATTGAGATAAAATTCCACAATCTGATAAGTATTTTATGAATTTCTCATAAAGGTATTCACCACCTCGATGAGATCGCAATGTTTTGATATGTTTATTATGTCGTTTCTCTGTTTCCATCTTAAATTTTTTGAATTTCTCAAAGCATTCAGACTTACGGCGCAACAGATAAATATATCCATATTTTGAGTAATCATATGTGAAAATCACAAAATACTCAAAACCACATCTTTCTTGTATATTCATAGGGCCACAAAACTCATAGTGAATTAATTCTAACTTATCGCTAGCTCCATATTTTTTAGGAAAAATGTCTCTTGGTCATTTTACCTTCTAAATAGGATTCGCATGTTGGCAGTGCCTCCACTTTCAATGAACTCAAAGGTCCATCTGAAACCAACTTCAAAATCCTATTTAGATTTATATGACCTAGACCTAAGTACCACAAATAAGTTTGGCTCAACTCAAAAATACGTTTTCTTTTATTTGGAAGATTAATGTTATTTAATTCTTTTGGTTGTAGCACACGAGGAGATATGTCAAGAATAAAAAGGTTGTGTACTTTAGCAACATTGTAGATAAAATGTTTATTAAACTTAATAATATTAGAGTTATTAGCAAAATAAGCATTATAACCAGCATCTATTATTTTCGAAACTGAAATCAAATTCCTACTAATAGAAGGTACATAGAGGACATCTTTCAAAACTAAAACTCTATCACTACTAAACGAAACTCTAATATCTCCTAATACTAAAGCTAGTGCTGGAAAACTATTTGCTTGAAAATGCAAACTTCATTCTCACTTAGCCGTTGTGTTTTCTGAAACCCCTGCAAGTAGTGTAGATATGATTGGTGGCTCCTGAATCTACACACCAAAATATGGTAGAGACAGCCGCTAAACAAGTTTTAATGTTATTTAAATTCGAATTACCTTGCTTATTCAACTTTGCCAGATAGGCAGGGCATTGCTTTTTGTGATGCTCAGGTTGCTTATAATGATAGCACTTCCCTTTTGGCTTTTTCACACCAGCAGCCGCACCTCCCGGTTCCAAAACCATGTAAGCCTTCTTCTATTTCTTACCTCCTTTCGACTTAAAAACCGATGCTTTCTCAAAATTTAGTGACACAACTGGAGCTTACTATTTGATAATAGATTCTGCCGCTTGCAGCTCATTCAACAATTTCGCTAGTGACAAATCTATTTTCTTCAATTATACTTCCAGCGAAATTGTTGAAAACTGTCAGGCAGAGTCTGAAGGACCATCTCAACTTAAGATTCCTTATCAATCACAGCTCCAAAGACCTCCAGTTCATTTAGAAAACCCATCATCTTAAGAACATGGTCCTAGCCGATGATCCTTCAACTATCTTGGTATTCAAAGGGCTTTCATGGTTGTCTGCTTAGCTGCACAATTTTGCTCACCGAACATCTCTTTGAAACTTTCGATCATGTCATAAGTGGATCCCATATACAGATGTTGATGTTGCAAAACATTCGCCATAGAGGCAAGAATGTAACATCGCACCATCTCATCATCCTTAACCCATTTTTCATATGCTTTAACCTGATCATTAGTAGAATCTTCATCAGGTTTTTCTGGGAACTCCTCAGTGATTACGAATTTGTAACCTTAAGCAGTTAGGACAACATCAAGGTTCCTTTTCCACTCAACATAATTCGGTCCTTCTAACTTGTTTTGGTTCAAAATTGAGCTATGTGGGTTGACTGAAGGCATGGTTAATCTGAGAGATATTTCCATTAGATAGATAATTAGTTATGAAATTAGAATAATAAAATTCAAAATAGTACATTGCACATATAACCATGCTCATTGAATAGTTAGATTCGTTAGGGAAACTTAACTATCATGCAAAATATATGAGTTATGTAAGATATTTACCCCATAATTTAAAACAGGACCAACTCGGACGGAGAGTAAACTTTCAATTTAATATAGGTAAATATCACTTTTATAAACTTTAGTTTCATTGAATCAATATGTAACTCAGTTGGAGAGTTAATACAAGTAATCAAATAACTAGAGGCAAAACTACAGTAATTATCTATAATGAATTTATCCGATATGGACGAAGACCTATGTCAACATATAAATTTATTATATTACTATAAAACATGATTGAGAACCATGGGGATTGAACCATACCATCACTGCTTTCTTAAAAAAAGTTTATTAAAAAACAATTTCCAAAAAAATAGAAAAATGACCAAAAACCCATCTAAACGACCCCCGAATGCCCGAAAAATTACGCACATCATGATCAAAGCTCATGGGTATTGCTCACTGGTTTTTTTTCGATGAACCTACCAAATTTGAGGTCAATTGGAGTTCGACGAAATTTCAGAATTCCAAATTCATGACCTATTTGCAAAAATTGTTTTTGGCGTTTTTAGGGTTCTATTTATTCTGACTCATTCATATATTTATGTATGTTAATCCATGATTTTAGAACTCAAAATATTATTATAATAGTGTCATTTTTATATATAATAAAAAACTATTTTCATGGAATAAACATAACAAACATGGGAAAACAACACTATTTTCATGAAATAGAACACCAATATTCATACTTATGTATGTTAATCCAATAATTTTAGAACTGAAATAGTACTCAAACAATCACGTTTTTATTAAAAACAACACAATTATCATGGATAAAAAACGCAACAAAACATGAGAAAAATAATGTTGTCATAATATAGCACACCATTGCTTATACTTATGTATGTTAATCCATAATTTCATAATAAAAATACTACTTAAAGCAGTCGCAGTTTTTGAGAAAGCTCCACTATTTTCACAGAATAACCACACCAAACATGTATAATTTAACAACATGTTTTAATGTTACTCTATTCATGCTGCATTACATTATCTAGTTAGATGTAAGACGACGTCTGATACCAATTGTGAGAACATGCGCCGCGAAAACAAGCATACAACTCAAGAATCACAAACATGTAAACTAGACAATGATTCAACACGGAGCTTAGAAGCACTAACCTCTGGAAAACGTTGCACAAATCCTCCACGGAGCAAGAATCCAAGGTTGCGGTCTTCTGCTATGCTCCTTGTAAAACCTTGGACGAAATTGTTTGAGTGGCCAAAACAATACAACTCTGAAGAATGAGTTACAAGGTGAAAAACGTCTTCCTTATGTAGACCCGAAATTAAGCCAAAGTGGGGCTAAAAAATGTGTAGGATTCTACTAGTGCAAGTAGAATCCTACTCTAACTCAAAAGGATGATTTTTCTCCCGAGTCACTTTTTACCCAAGTTTGTCCAGATTTTGACTAGGTATAGCAGGGACCACAAAAACAATAAGAGGCTACCAATTATAGTATTAATTTGAAACTCTGATGAATTAAATGTGATGACCCAAGGGGTCATTTTATGAAAATAGACCTAATTCTAGGCTTATTAGCCATAAAAATATTAATTTTAACTACCTCGATTTGTGTGCACAGTCCGGGCGCGAAACCAGAAAGCTTTTATGTGAAAATATGGGAAATAGTAATTTCTAGAGTTAAAATTTGATTTTAGTTGACTTTGATCAACAATTTTAGCAAACAGACCCGGATCTTTGTTTCGACGATCCTTGGAGGTCCACAATAAAATATGGGACTTGGACGTATGCCCGGAAATGAATTCTGAGGTCCCAAGCCTTAGAAATCAATTTTTGAAAGAAATTATTTTGCTGCATATTTAATGAAATAAAGAAACGAATTAATGTTTGAAACCATTGGTATCAGGCTCGTATTTTGGTTCCGGATCCCGGTACCGATTTGTTATAGTGTTTAAATGCTAACTGTGAAATTTGGTGAAAATCGGAGTTTATTTGACGTGATTTGGACGTCCGGTTGCGATATAATGAACTTTAAGTGTTCTTGAGAAAAATGATGAGTTTTGAGGTTTAACTCATAGTTTTACATGTTATTTTCATGATTTGATTGCACGATCAAGTTTGTATGATATTTTTAGACTTGCGTGCATGTTTTGTTTAGAGCCCAAAGGGCTCGGGTGAGTTTCAGATAGGCCACGAGATGCTTTAAACTCATAAGATGCTGCTGTAATTGTTGTTAACGGGTGTGCCCTTATTTGTGCATTGCGTTCGCGTCACCCCAGTCGCGAACACGTAGGGTAAATGGCTGGGGGTCATTTTTATTCTATGTGAACGCACCCTACCCTCGCGAACACAGAGTGTAATTTTAGGGGATCTCCCTTGGTGCTATGCGAACGCGTTCACCCCCATACGCGAACGCACAGGGAAATAGTACATGGGGGAGGGGGAAGCCAGTTGTGCTATGCGAATGCCCCTACTGGGCCGCGATTGCGATGGCCCAAGTTCCTAAGCCTATGCGAACGGGGGCCGGCCAATGCGAACGCATAGAAGGCCTGCCGAGGTATAAAAGTTCACTTTTAAACACGGACAAAACCCTTTTTCTTCATAATTTTCAAACTACACAGCCCTAAGGACGATTTTATTCATCACAGTTCATCCCCAAGTTGTTGGTAATCAATTCTGAACTTTACTCTTTCAATTACCCAATGCTTTCATCACATTTAAATCAAAAATCAAGAATTTTCATGGTAAAAAATTGAGGGTTTTGGTAGAATTAGAGAATTTGTAAAAATCGAATCTTTACCTCGAATTGAGGTCGTATTTCGAAACTAATTATATATTCGGGCTCGTGAGTGAATAGGTAAACGTAATTTGGTCCGAACCCCGAGTTTGGACGAAGCGGGCCTAGGGTCGGGTTTTAACCTTTTTTGAGAAAACTTAGGAGAAACTATAATTTTCAGTAAAGTTAGTTCCTTTAGCATTAATTAATGATACTAAGTTAATTAATTCTAGATTCGAGTGTATTGGAGGTGAATTCAAAAGGAAAAGTTATAATTGAGCAGTGAGTGCCCTGCAGATTTGAGGTAAGTGCTTGGTTTAACCTTGACTTTAGGGAATAAGAATCCCCAACTTAATTGTTATGTGAAATTGCATGTGTGCGGTGTATAGGTGAAGTGACGAGTATATATGCACCACCAAATGGTCTTCTTAACATGATCCCTTCCCCGTTTCCAATTTAATTGATTCATGTCTTAATGGTTTTATGTTCGTTACGATTTCTATGACTACTTGGCTGTTAGTTTGTTGTTAAGTCTTGTTGCAATTATTTTGGAAATGTATTGGTTGTTTCCCTGGTTTTCTTGTGGTACATACATACATACATACATATATATATATACATACATACATACATATATATATATATATATATATACTTATTCCTGTTGGTTTCAGTTTTGATAATATTGAGGAGGTTGTGAGAAATGCAGTTTATCGTTTTATGATTGTTGAGGCTTACATGGCTATTTGGTTTCATTAGATTATTGCCAAGTATTGTTGCAAGTGTGATAAAAGTGTTGGTTGTTCCCCTGATTTTGTTATGGTACCTAAGGGTTGAGCTGGATGACAACGTTACGATGTTTACATATATTCTGGTTGGGTTCATTATAAAATAATATTGGATACAACTTGTGAGCTATACTGTTTTTTGTTTACAATTGTTGAGGTGCAAGTGTTGTGGAAGGCTTGGCCTGAATTGTGAAAGTTTTTAATAAATAAATAAATTAATAGTGATAAGGGTGGACATGTGAGATAAAAGACAATGATAAGGGTGGACAGGTGGGATGGGTTGCACGTCGCAACAAGAAAGTGATAAGGGAGGACATTTATGTTTTACTAATTTTGAACACAAAGATTTGGAAAATTTACTGTTTTACTCTACTGTTTCTCATATTATGCACGTACGGTTATTTTAAGTGAAGTTTGGAAATTTGGAAGTTCGTGTGAGATCTTGGTTATAGCTGAGGCCTGAATGGCGACTGAGTTAATTTATTTATTGTTGCAGTTTATCTTTCTTGTTTGTGTAGAATTGTTTTCTTGCTTTATTATATATATTGTTACAGGTTAAGTTATGACTGCCCGCCTTAGCCTCGTCACTACTTCGTCGAGGTTAGGCTCGGCACTTACTCAGTACATGGGGTCAATTGTACTGATACTACACTCTGCACTATTTTGTGCAGATCCAGGTACTGGCCACCGCTAAGAGATTTTTAGTAGCCCGCATTCATTGTTCGGAGACACGAGGTAGATCTGCCGGCGTCCGCAGATTCCTAGAGTCTTCTCTTAGTTCTTTAGATACTGTTATTATTATATTCGAAACAATTACATTATTTCTTTCAGCCTATTATTTGTAGTATTCTTAGAAGTTTGTGAATTGTGACACCAAACCCTGGGGTAGTCTTATAGTTAAATAATTAGTTCGTGGCTCGGTTTACTTATTAGTTTATTATCTTATTTATGCAGTTAAATCGATGGAAATCATTAGATTTAATTTACTTTAAATTTGTCTTATCGTGTTTAAGTAAATAATCAAAGGAAAATAGCTAATCAAATTCTAACATTGTCTTGCCTAGCAAGTGTGGTGTTAGGCGCCATCACGATCCCTAAGGTTGGGAATTTGGGTCGTGACAAGTTGGTATCAGAGCACTAGGTTTCTTAGGTCTCACAATTCACAAACAAACTTGGTAGAGTCTAAAGGATCGGTACAGAGACGTCTGTACTTATCTCTCAGAGGCTATGAAGTTAGGAACAATTTCACTTCTATTCTACTCTATCGTGCAAATTTATTATATCATTGATGATTGAACTCGTCCATTCTTGTCCTCGCACAAATCTCGACAACACGCTAAGCGTTACAACCGGACAAGAGATGGAGCCGAATTACAGCTACAATTAGGGGAAGAGGCAGAGGTAGAGCTCAGTCTAAAGCTTGAACATCAGCACCTATGGTAGAGCCTTAGATGAATCTTGAAGCGGAGGTTCTAGCCAAGTCGGTACATGTTGGATCAGTTCAGATTCCAGAAAGATTCATAGCTACTCCAGTATTGCATAACAAGGGAATAGTTAAAAGCAATGGGGTTGATTTTACTGTGTTTGAGATGATGGATTCCACCAAGAGGTGGTGGGAACATTATGTAATTACCATACTAGTTGTGGCTCTGACTGAAGATGCGGACGTATTGAGAGATTACCCAGTGAATCATGTAGGGGTTAAACGGACCTTGGCATCTGGTTGATTTATATGAGTTGTGGAGTTAACATTGTGTATTATCAAACATGATGACCTGCGACTTCGTGCCAAGTGGGGAAGTCCACCGTCAAGGAATAGATTGTGGGGTCATATGTTATATCGGTTTTGGCTTGGAATGTATAAGGCTTGAGATTTTGCAAGAGATAAAGCTGGGACTTGCGATATGTCTGCCTCCTTAATAACCATATACCTCAGTACCAAAGGAGTTATATAGCCATAGAGCAAGTCCACAGGACAATTAAAGGACTCAAATATGATTGTAAAATTTTTGTACGACTCAGAGCAGGTTGATAGTTCATTTCGGCGAGTGGTAGAAATTGCCTAGATGTTAGAATGTTTCCGAGATGAGGAAAAGAGGAAGTTAAGGAGACTAAGAGGTCTCGAGGTTCTAAAAGATTCATTAGATTTTGCTTTGCAACAACAAATTATTATGGCAGGGGCTCGGGCAACCGGCCAACCCAGTCCGTATATCTGATTACTCGAGGTGCTTCAATGAGTTCTTTTAATGCACCACTGCTACGAGATTCCTACAACGGTTATTCCAAGTTATTTGGTATAAACTTAGTATGATCAGGCGAATCATTTCATCAGAGCACTCAGGCTACGTGCCCCATTGCAGTTACAACTCAACTTACATGACCAGCTAGGGAAAAAAGGGTCGGAATGTCGAAGGTGGATGTCAGATTCCTAGAGGTGGAGACTCAACATGTTGATATATTTTCTATGGTATGGCTGAGGCCGTTATATCAAATGGTTCCATTACAAGAACAATCTCTGGTTATTATAAAGTGACAATTTCCTTAACCTGATTTGATTATGAGTATCTAGGAAAGTCCTCCTAATCTTCTCCACTCTCGGGTGAGCTTCGTAATTCTGAAATCTACTTATGTGAATACTTGTATTGAGAAATTTTATGGAGATAACTATGTCTATCATTACGTGTTATAATTTTGTCTAACGGAATATATTTAAGAGAAGAAAGAGGGAATGTTTCGATTGGCACGATATGCAGATTACTTGTGATTCAGAATTGAGGGCTAGATCTTCGCATTTTAATATGATTTGATATGTTTAAATCGGGCTACGAGCCGCGATGGAAGTTATATAAGTACGATATCCTTGTGATGAAAATTCTTGTATTTAAATTCTCCCTTGTGAAATTAAAATTTTATTATAGTACAGATTAGGGACTCATGCCTGTTAGGCTTATTTGGAAAAAACAAATTCTGTAAATTTTTCTGTGCATAATTTGCCAAATTCGTGCTATAATTATTGAGCTCTAACCTACGAGGTAGGTTCCCGCCCATGTGGCGTTAAATGAGACATGTTAATTCAGTTAAGTAATTATGAGGTTTCCATGCATCGTATCTCGTTATCAGTATTGTGAAGGTTTGAAATGAGATTATTGCTAACGTGAAGCTATTTGATAATTCTGTAATTGACTATGAACAACTATTAATAAAATAGAAGCAGTCAAGAACTGGCCTAGACCCACTTCAACGATGAAAATCAGGAGCTTCTTGGGTTTGGCAGGTTACTACCGTCATTTTGTTGAAGCAACTTCATCTATAGCAGCCCCAATGACTAAATTGACTCAGAAAGGTGCCCCATTTAAATGGTCAGACGAGTGCGAAGCGAGCTTTCAAAAGCTCAAGACATCATTTGACTTCAGCACCGGTGTTGGTGTTACCATCGGGTTTAGTATCCTTCACGGTATATTGTGATGCCTCCCGTGTTGGGCTTGGAGCGGTATTGATGCAGGAGGGAAGGGTGATTGCATATGCATCTCGGCAGTTGAAGGTTCATGAAAAGAATTATCATGTCCATGACTTAGAATTGGCAGTCATTGTTCATGCATTGAAAATTTGGAGGCACTATCTTTATGGCGTGTCGTGTGAGGTTTTCACTGACCAGTGGAATCTCCTGTACTTATTCAAGAAAAAGGATCTAAATTTGAGGCAACAGAGATGGTTAGTGTTACTGAAGGATTATGATGTCATTATATTATATCACCTAGGGAAGGCCAACGTGGTGGCCGATGCATTGAGTGGAAAGGCAGTGAGTATGGGCTGCCTGGCGTTCATTCCAGTCGGTGAGAGACCGTTAGCTTCAGACATTCAGAGTTTGGCTAATCAGTTCATGAGATTGGATATTTCGCCCAGCCGTGTTTTAGCTTGTACAATCAGTCTTCTTTATTTGAGCGTATCAGAGATCGGTAGGATGATGAACCGCATTTGATGGTCCTTAGGGACACAGTTCGGCACGGTGGTGCCAAGCAGTTTATAGTTGGAGATGACGATGTTTTGAGGATGCAGGGTCGTATATGTGTGCCTAATGTTGATGGCATTCGTGAGTTGATTTGAGGAGGCTCACAATTCTAAGTATTATATTCACCTAGGTGCAGCCAAAATGTACCAGGACTTGAGGCAGCATTATTTGTGGAGAAGGATGAAGAAGGACATTGTTGCTCATGTGGCTCGTTGCTTAAATTGTCAGCAGGTACAATACGAGCATCAGAGATCCGGTGGTTTGCTTCAGCAGATAGAGATTCCTGAGTGGAAATGGGAGCGTATCACTATGGACTTCGTTGTTGGACTCCCACGGACTCAGAGAAAATTCGACGCAGTTTGGGTTATTGTGGATAGGCTGACTAAATAAGCACATTTTATTCCAGTGGCAAGTACTTATACTTCGGAGCGGTTGGCTGAGTTATATATTCGCGAGATTGTTCGCCTTCATGGTGGGCCCATGTCTATCATTTCTGATCGGGATACGCAGTTTACTTTGCACTTTTGGAGGGAAGTTCAACGTGAGTTGGGTACCTGAGTGGAGTTTATCACATCATTTCCTCCTCAGACTGACGGGCAGTCCGAGCATACTATTCAAATTTTAGAGGATATGCTTCGCGCTTGTGTTATTGACTCTGGAGGTTCTTGGGATCAGTTCTTGCTGTTAGCGTAGTTTGCTTATAATAATAGTTATCAGCCGAGCATTCAGATGGCTCCCTATGAGGAATTATATGGTAGACAGCGCAAATCGCCAGTTGGATGGTTTGAGCCGGGAGAAACTCGGTTATTGGGTACAGACTTAGTGCAGGAGGCCTTAGATAAGGTCAAGAATATTCAGGAGCGACTTCGTGCAGCTCAGTCTAGACAAAAGAGTTATGCCGATCGTAAGGTTCGAAATATAGCATTCATGGTTGGAGAGAGAGTATTGCTTCGGATATCACCCATGAAGGGTGTTATGAGATTTGGAAAGAAGGGTAAGTTGAGCCCTAGGTACATTGGGCCATTTAATATTCTTAAGAGAGTGGGGGAGGTAGCTTATAGACTTGTGTTGCCTCCAAGGTTATACTCAATTCATCCGGTATTCCATGTGTCTATGCTCCAAAAATATCATGGTGACCCGTCCCTCGTGTTAAACTTTAGTTCTGTCCAATTGAACAAAGATTTAACTTATGAGGAGGAGCCAGTAGCCATTTTAGACCGGCAGGTTCGTCAGTTGAGGTCTAAGAGTTATCCTTCAGTCCGAGTGCAGTGGAAAGGTCAGCCCGTTGAGGCAGCCACTTGGGAGTCCGATTCAGACATGCAAAGTAGATATCCACACTTATTTTCCAATTCAGGTAATTTTCTATGTCTGTTCGAGGACGAACGTTTGTTTTAGAGGTGGAGATTGTGATGACCCAAGGGGTCATTTTATGAAAATAGACCTAATTCTAGGCTTATTAGCCATAAAAGATTAATTTTAACTACCTCAATTTGCGTGCGCAATCCGAGCGCGAAACCGGAAAGCTTTTATGTGAAAATATGGGAAATAGTAATTTCTAGAGTTAAAATTTGATTTTAGTTGACTTTGGTCAACATTTTTAGTAAAGGGACCCGGATCTGTGTTCCGAAGATCCCGGGGGTCCGCAGTATAATATGGGACTTGGGCATATGCCCGGAAATAAATTCCGAGGTTCCAAGCCTTTGAAATCAATTTTTGAAAGAAATTATTTTGCTGCATATTTAATGAAATAAAGAAAAGAATTAATGTTTGAAACCATTTGTATCGGGCTCATATTTTGGTTCTGGATCCCGATATCGATTTATTCTAGTGTTTAAATGAACTGCGAAATTTGGTGAAAATCGGAGTTTATTTGACTTGATTTGGACGTCCGGTTGAGAAATAATGAACTTTAAGTTTTCTTGAGAAAAATGATGAGTTTTGAGGTTTAACTCATAGTTTTACATGTTGTTTTCATGATTTGATCACACGAGAAAGTCTGTATGATATGTTTAGACTTGCGTGCATGTTTTGTTTAGAGCCCAGAGGGCTCGGGTGAGCTTTGGATAGGCCACAGGATGTTTTAAACTCATAAGATGTTGCTGTAATTGTTGTTAACTGGTGTGCCCTTATTTGTGCATTGTGTTCGCGTCACTCCAGTCGCGAACGCGTAGGGTAAATGGCTGGGGGTCAGTTTTGTTCTATGCGAACGCACCCTACCCTCGCGAACGCATAGCGTAATTTACAGGGGGTCGCCCTTGCTACTATGCGAACGCGTTCACCCTCATACGCGAACGCATAGGAAATTTCTGAGAAATGCAGTTTACCGTTTTATGATTGTTGAGGCTTACATGGTTATTTGGTTTCATTAGATTATTGCCAAGTATTGTTGCAAGTGTGATAAAAGTGTTGGTTGTTCCCCTGATTTTGTTATGGTACCTAAGGGTTGAGCTGGATGACAGCGTTACGATATTTACATATATTCTGGTTGGGTTCATTATAAAATAATATTGGATACAACTTGTGAGCTATACTGTTTTTTGTTTACAATTGTTGAGGTGCAAGTGTTGTGAAAGGCTTGGCCTGAATTGTGAAAGTTTTTTATAAATAAATAAATTGATAGTGATAAGGGTGGACAACAAGATAGTGATAATGGTGGACATGTGAGATAAAAGACAGTGATAAGGGTGGACATGTGGGATCGGGTTGCACGTCGCAACAAGAAAGTGATAAGGGATGACATTTATGTTTTACTGATTTTGAACACAAAGATTTGGAAATTTTACTTTTTTACTCTACAGTTTCTCATATTATGCAAGTACGGTTATTTTAAAGTGAAGTTTGGAAATTTGAAAGTTAGTGTGAGATCTTGGTTATAGTTGAGGCCTGTAATAGGCGACTGAGTTATTTTATTTATTGTTGCAGTTTATCTTTCTTGGTTGTGTAGAATTGTTTTCTTGCTTTATTATATATATTGTTACAGGTTAAGTTATGACTGCCCGCCTTAGCCTCATCACTACTTCGTCGAGGTTAGGCTCGGCACTTACTCAGTACATGGAGTCAGTTATACTGATACTACACTCTGCACTATTTTGTGCAGATCCAGGCACTGCCCACCGCTAAGAGATTTTTAGTAGCCCGCATTCATTGTTCGGAGAAACGAGGTAGATCTGCCGGCGTCCGCAGATTCCTGGAGTCTTCTCTTAGTTCTTTAGATATTATTTTTATTATATTCGAAACAATTATATTATTTCTTTCAGTCTATTATTTGTAGTATTCTTAGAAGTTCGTGAATGGTGACACCAGACCCTAGGGTAGTCTAATAGTTAAATAATTAGTTTGTGGCTCGGTTTACTTATTAGTTTATTATTTTATTTATGCAGTTAAATCGTTGGAAATCATTAGATTTAATTTACTTTAAATTTGTCTTATCGTGTTTAAGTAAATAATCAAAGAAAAATAGCTAATCGAATTCTAACATTGGCTTACCTAGCAAGTGTGGTGTTGGGCGTCATCACGATTCCTAAGGTTGAGAATTTGGGTTGTGACATTAAATCATACTATAAGTAATCGCAGTTTATTCCACTAAAAACTACAATTGAACTCCTCAATATGAATTTCAAAATTCATTAACACTTATACTCAACATGTTAAGATTATCAATACCAATTTATTAAACTAAATCATTGACAATTTAATTTAATCAAGTAATTCAATCCTTTGCAACTGCTTAAATTATTTCATGTGACGGTCTGACCGATACAAAATCCACCGGCCGGCTTTTCACCTGAAAACTTATAAACTTACATAAAGTGGTATCATTAAACTCAAAATCGAGTCACGGATTCTATCAACTAATTATTATTTCACAAATACTATTCATTATTGTCCAATCTATTAGGCGTACATTAATTCTGAATAGATTTGTACCTTTTGATAAATCAAAACAATAAACAAATCACATTGATCACGATAACTATATAAAGATTAGGAGTATAATCTCATTTAATGAATCAGAAAAAATGCTTTATATATATTCAGTACAAGAACATCTTTTCTCTACTTGGTCCGTTCAATATACACTAAGTATACTAGCATAAGAAGTTGGAGTAAAATCACTCCCATAATCTCTTGTGCTATAGTCATCACGATATTTTTCCCGACAATATCTTCGATTGTGAACATATGTTATTGTCACGACCCCAAATCCTAACAGGTCGTGATGGCACCTATCGTGGAACTAGGCTGGCAAACCATCACATAACTACACATTTGTTTAATATAATTTCTCAGTATCATCAAATACCAGTATAACAAGTATAGAAATTTTCTAAGTCTTTAAGCAAATACAACATAATTTACTGTCTAACAAATTCCCCTAGGACTGGAGTCAACATGGTCACGAGCATCTAAGAAATAAAACTAACTCTGCTAATGTCATAAACAATGTCTAGGAATCAAATGCTAGTACAGATAAGGAAGGGAAATGAAGAAGTTGCGGACGCTGGACAACTACCTCGAAATCTCGTAAATATTGTTGATAACGAGCGAATATGGCTACTGCTCCACACTAGTACCTGGATCTGTACACAGAGGTAGAGGGAGTAATGATGAGTACGCCAACTCAGTAGTAATGAAAATAAATCACAGTCTGAAGAATAAGAAACACACAGCATAATTACACCAATCTACAAAACAGTAAAATACCACGGTTCAAATAAGTGTATAAAAATCAAACCAGTTTCCGTAAAATTCATTAAAACAAGTATATTTTCCAGTATTTCTCGATAAAACTCTCAAAATATCAGTTTGAAAAATGAAGTGAATCATGGTCAAAACTCAATAAAATATCATCATACATCTGCCCCTCGGTCCATAATCATCACTCGTAAATATTCCCTCAGCACCTCACCATCTCTCTGTAACAGTCACTCAGCACCTCACAATCACTCATGCCTCACAATCACTCGTCACTCGGCACTCGCACTCAGTAGGTACCTGCGCTCACTGGGGGTGTGTACAGACTCTAGAAGGGCTCCTTCAGCCCAAGCTCTATAAATAAGCCAAATCATGGCATCAATCACTCTCAGGCACTCGGCCTCTCTCATATCATAACATCCTCACAATATTGGCCCTCAGCCTCACTCAGTCAGACACTCTTAACATGCCACTCGGGCTATAAATAAACAGGGTTCTCGACCCAAAACAATATTTCATTTCAAGAAATAGTAATATCATCTAATAGGAGTGTCAACAATTTGATAAGAAAGACTGAGTGAAAAATCATAACATAACAAGTGAGGAATATCAGTAAAATAGCCCCCAAGGGGTTAAACAGATCGGCACTAGGCCCCAAATATGGCTTACATCCCAAATATATCAAAAATATATCAATACTATTAAGCATAGGCTTTAAAAGCGATTTCACAACTCAATAGTCGCCTAAAAAGGAATATATTTCCAAATTCCCAATTTGTACACTCCAAAACCGTGAAAGGATGCAAAGTCCGGGGTTTCATACCCTCAGGACAGGATTTAAAGACATTACTTACCTCGAACTAGCCCGAAAAGCTACTTTGCAACACGCTTTCCTCTCTAACCAACTTCCGAGTGCTCCAAAGCTACCAAGATCAGATATTTATCATCAAATTATGCTAAAGGAATGAATTCCAATTGAAAAATATCGATTTTAAACACAAAACCCGAAATCAGTCAAAACCCGACCTCCGGGCGCGCGTCCCGGAACTTGACAAACTTTATAAAAAAAATTTCTTCATCATCTCACGAGTCCGTACATATAAAGAACTCGAAAATCGGAGTTCGTTTGACCCCTCAAATCATCCCTAGAAGGTCTCATAATCTCAAGCCCTAACTCCATATTTTTCTACTGATTTTCATAAATTAAACACTGATATTTTGTTCCTTAATCACAAATAATCGAGTTTTAGGGTCCAAAGTCCTTACCTCAATGAAGAACAATAATTTCCTCTCTTCAAAATCGCCTCAAAGCTCTTTTCCCCTTCAAAAATGGTGTAAAAAGGTTTAATGGTCGCGGAGGGTTTATTTAAATATTATTCACGCGTTTTACTGTTCACACATTTTACTGTTCACCCGAGTTACTGTTCACCCGAGATACTGTTCATCCGAGTACTGTTCACCGAGTTACTGTTCACCCGAGTTACTGTTCATTCGAATTACTGTTCATGCTGCTGTGAAAAAATGCAGCAGCTTTTCTTCTAGTCTAAATTGATCCGTTAACCTTTCAAAATCCACCCGAGGCCCTCGGAAATCTCAACAAATATACCAACACGTCCCATAACATCATTCGAACTTAGTCGAGCCTTCGAAACACCAAAAACAACATCAAAACACCAAAATCACATCAAATTCAAGCCTATGAACTTTGAAATTCCTAAATTCCACCAACGACGCTGAAACTATCCAAAGCAACTCCGATTGACCTGAAATTTTGCAGACATATCCAAAATGACATTACCAACCTGTTCCAACTGTCGAATTCCATTCTGACCTCGATAGCCTATTTTCCACTACCGACCGGAAATCGCCAAAAACTAACTTTCGCCAATTCAAGCCTAATTCTACACCGGACATCACAAAATATTTCGAACACACTACTAAGTCCCAAATCACCTAACGAATCTATCCGAGCCATAAAATCCGCATTCCGAGATCGTTTACCAATAAGTCAACTCTCAGTTGACTTTTTCAACCATAAAGCTATTTTTAGAGACTAAGTGTCTCAATTCCTACTACAACCATTCCGAACCCGGGCCAACCAACTCCAACTCATCCTAAACAGTATAACCAGTGCATAATAAGGCAATAACAGTAATAAAGATGCATATTCTACGGAACGACCGGTCGGGTCGTTACATTCTCCCCTACTTAAACACACGTTTCGTCCTCGAACGTGCCTAGAGCTGTTCCAAACACCACCAAAATTGCCATGTAACCTACCATGCACATATTCGGAGATGATTCCACGTCACCCTGACCCATATAGGTATGATAGCGCCACACAGATGAAATTTCGAAATCCAATCTTGACCCATAAACCTTAGAACTACATTTTTGCTTCTGAATAAATTTACAAGCTCAAAATCCCACAACTATATAACTGAATAAGTCTGAGCACACTATAACAAGTCATATTCGTAACCCAAGATGAAATACCATGATACACTACTTGACTCAAGCACTCATAGTGATAACTCCTAATCACAATGGTCGCTCAAAACAACCCAATACCGGCACATACCCTCTTATCAAACAATGCCTCGCTCTAACACTTCCATATATTGTCGATGATGAAAGAAACGCATAGAAACCAGCAACATTCGTCTGATCAACATCAATACCATCCGGAGCAATAACTTGTGCAACTCGTGCACTTAATAACAACATCCCAAGAGCTCAATTCATTAAATAAAGAAGACTCACACGAGAGGACTATCCTGCCACTAACTCTTACCATTACCACATCATGCTAGAAGCCTGGTACACATCGTGAAACCATATCACACGAATCTGAAACCAAGGATCATACCTCTACTTAACTCTGCTACAAAGCGTGATCCCATCCAACCGCTGGACCACATGAAATACTCCAAGCCACCTTGATCAAAATCAATAACCATGCGAAATTTGACATCAAGTACTCAAAGTGCATTGCCATAACCACGGGGAAATCAGACGATACCATGCCACCTGAACCAGAAAGAACATAACCAACACGTCTCAATCCTGCAACACCCAATTACATACCTTACTCAAATCTCTCTATAAAGCCCCAATAGAACCACACCCTATGCACATATAACCAACGATCACAACTCCTCGAAACACCGAAAGGTAACTCAAAGATCACTCCAAAACACGAATAAGCTCAATGATAATCAAATGGTACATCCCTCAACAATAGAAATTTAGGAGTCAACAATTCCGACTCGGTGCAGAACACACACCCATACTGGCCTACCAATAAATCTAAGTAAACTCTGGTCACCCACAACAGGAAAATAACTCTCCGAAAGTTCATAATGACTTAATCATGGCATATACTAACACTTGACTAGCTTTGCTTGCATCCTCATAGTTTACAACTACAAAAATAATCCGTTTATGAAAACTCCCAGTCTCGAAGTCCCTGAAGCGCACAAATTACTATATCTGATCTCCACTCCACCGCTCGAATATATAACACATCCCTGATACTCAATCATTCCAGAAGGGATACCCCTAAAATTCTTCCATGAAACCAAGCAACCTTGAATATTAGCAGTGATCCAACAAAAGAGCGTCGTAACGCCAATGAAGCACCCTTAACTCAACACATTGCCCTTTCTGAATGTATACCCTCATCAAGCCACCCAATAGTGGTATCCTTTACCTAGTCATCTGAAACTGCAGTGCTGACCTTCCTTCTAGAACTGAACTGTGACCTCACATATGCCACTCTCTACTATACACAAAATACTGCATACGCCATGCAATCCTATGATAAATATGAGAAATTCATGCTCCTTTCCTAGCCACAAAAAACTACGTACCCAACTAGCCAAGAACTTTCCATTGATCCCATTTAGAAGCAAAATCACTATACATCACATGGCCTCACGCCAGTAGAAAATATACATCTCTAACCGTGGTAGAAACCCTCAAGAACTCTCCGAATCCCATTTGTACAACACCAAACCGTCAGGACTGAATCCTTCTAACTCAACCAAGCCACGCATGCCACCAAATCCAAAGAGAATTGCTAAGAAACACATGTAACAACTCATTACTTCATAACACCCACATAACTAATTATATACCTTATCGTTTATCATGCCGATCCGACCTACTACCAAGCTGTGTTATTCATTCAACTTACTTCTGACTTACCTTCGAATTGATACTTCTTCTTGCCATAATACCGCAATTCTCAATACAGACTCACCACACGAAACCCGAGCATAAAAATATACCGTCTAAGGCTCATAAGCCGCTGAATACTCTCTCAAATATCCCCAAAGGCACCACATTAGAAATACTTACCCTGAAGAGACTTCATGCGAATTTAAAGTCATTACCTTCGCTTTTTGTAAAATCCATGATAAGGTAGAAATGCCACAAGTCTTGACACCCCCCAACGTAAATCTCAATTCTGGCATAATACACACCTCGAAGATTCCCAATTGCTATACATAACCTTGAATCCATCAGGACCATTCTCGAGAGTCATCCACTATATGCAAATCACCATTACACTGATCAAGCAGACAGAACGACCTGACACCGTTGCAACCCATATACTAGGAAAGTAATCCACGCATTTGAAGCAACTAGCAACCCATACACTGCACATACTACACTTTTCACAATTACAATTCAATCGTTAAATAAAGCCCATTTACCCGACGAGTACATTACAACCGGTATCGAAAAATTTCCATTACTCGAGTCATTCCCAGACTCCACATCTGCAGGTCACAACCGATTCACCAATATATACCTCAAACCAAAATCAATACAACACATAATCGTGTAATCAACTTACCATTAACAGACTCCCCCACTTGGCTCAAAGCAAGATCAAGACAACACTAACTCACGATGCCCATACGCTATCACTGCCACCATACCGTGGTGAGATTCAACCAAATCCTTCACACGCTCATATGACCCAAACCATCTAATGTCTCAAATTGTCTGCAAACCTAGCATTCACCAGTATAGTAGTCATGCCAACTTCCACAAACGATCTAAATTCAAATTACAACATATATCAATTACTGGAAAAGTGTACTTACTATAAAACCACCTAAGGATAACACAACCTCATTACACCCCGCGGGAGATAGCCCCGGCTGCTTAACTTCAAACTGATATCATCTCTATACCCTTCCAAAAGTTATAGCTATTACTTGATCACTTCATCTTCCTGCATTTAAACACAACCAATGCCTATCCCCGAGGCATCAAGATACGCGATATAAAACCCAAAGCTGATGGTGGAACTAACACCAGATCCATGGTCAAAGAAATCTTGAGCTTCTAGAAGCTCTGCCCACACTTGTCTGACCATATGGATACCCTCGATGGACACCACGTGACCCAAGAATGCTGCTGAACTGAGCCAAAACTCACACTTGGAGAACTTTTCATGGAGCTTCTCCTCCCTGAATCTTTATAATACCATCCTCAAGGCTGAGTATGCTACCCCTGGCTACGTGAGTACGCCAGGTTGCTATCAATGAATACTATAACGAAGGAGTATAATTACGGCTTGAATACACTATTAATTAAATACATGAACGTTGATGGGGTATCGATCAACCCAAGGGACACCACCAGAAACTCAGAACATAACAGGAAAATCCAGCTCACTTAACAAATAAGCTACACGAGAGGTCCCTCAATACACTCACAACTCGAGGCCATATTCTAACTCAATACAGAAGTCAAATACTCAATGGTTCTTGCCACATCTCCCGCTAATTCATTTGGTCATAATCAAACAACCTGAACACATCAACCATCAGGTCACACTAACCATGTAGTCACCTAGTCACAAAGTTCCATCAATAAGGACACTAACGGACATATAAGTCCCCAAATACATGTGCTCACACAAACGAAATCTCAGCACTCAAGTCACAAACAGAATCCGGCCTCAAGTCCTCCATACTGGCCCATTATCAACATGCTAAAAATCATATCTCATCAACGGAAGTCACAAGCCGTCGATGCACAACTGATACCAAGCGCTCACGAACGCATTCGAATACATGAAAGGAATTCAAAGAGTTACGCTTTTGGATGAATAAAATGGATTCGCACGACAAAAATTCAATAATGTGGGATGTTTCCTAAGGGTTCTGCAGCCTCTCGATGATAAGTACAGACGTCTCCGTACCGATCCGCAAGACTCTACTAAACCTTCCCATGACCGTTGAGTCCTATGTAACCTATAGCTCTGATACCAACTTGTCACGACCCCAAATCCTAACAGGTCGTGGCGGCGCCTATCGTGGAACTAGGCTAGCCAACCATCACATAACTACACATTTAATTAATATGATTTCTCAATATCATCAAATACCAGTATAACTAGCATAGAAATTTTCTAAGTCTTTAAGCAAATATAACATAATTTATTGTCTAACAAATTCCCCCAGGACTGGAGTCAACATGGTCACGAGCATCTAAGAAATAAAACTAACTATGCTATTGTCAAAAATAATGTCTAGGAATCAAATGCTAATACTGATAAGGAAGGGAAATGAAGAAGCTGCGGACGCTGGACAGCTACCTCGAAATCCCGTAAATGCTGCTGATAACGAGCGAATATGGCTACTGCTCCGCACTAGTACCTGGATCTATATACAGAGGTACACGGAGTAATGATGAGTATGCCAACTCAGTAGTAATAAAAATAAATCACAGTATGAAGAATAAGAAACGCACAGCATAATTACACCAATCCACAAAATAGTAAAATACCACGGTTCAAATAAGTGTATATAAGTTCAAACCAGTTTTCGTAAAATTCTTTAAAACAAGTATACTTTCCAGTATTTCTCGGTAAAACTCTCAAAATATCAGTTTGAAAAATGAAGTGAATCATGGTCAAAACTCAATAAAATATCATCATACATCTGCCCCTCGGACCATAATCATCACTCGTAAATATTCCCCCCAGCACCTCACCATCTCTTTGTAATAGTCACTCAGCACCTCACAATCACTCATGCCTCCCAATCACTCGTCACTCGCACTCAGTAGGTACCTGCGCTCACTGGGGTGTGTACAGACTCCGGAGGGGCTCCTTCAGCCCAAGTGCTATAAATAAGCCAAAACATGGCATCAATCACTCTTAGACACTCGACCTCTCTCAAATCATAACATCCTCACAATATTAGCCCTCGGCCTCACTCAGCCAGACACTCTCAACATGCCACTCGGGCCATAAATAAACAGGGTTCTCGACCCAAAACAGTATTTCATTTCAAAAAATAGTAATATCATCAAATCAGAGTGTCAACAATTTCATAAGAAAGACTGAGTAAAAAATCATAATATATCAAGTGACGAATATCAGTAAAATAGCCCCCAAGGGGTTAAACAAATCGGCACTAAGCCCCAAACATGGCTTACTTCCCAAATATATCAAAAATATATCAATACTATTAAGCATAGGCTTTAAAAGCGATTTCGCAACTCAATAGTCTTCTAAAAAGGAATATATTACCAAATTCCCAATTTGTGCACTCCAAACCCGTGATATGATGCAAAGTCCGGGGTTTCATACCCCCAGGACAGGATTTAAAGACATTACTTACCTCGAACTAACCCGAAAAGCTACTCTGCAACACGCTTTCCTATCGAATCAACTTACGAGTGCTCCAAATCTACCAAGTTCATATTTTTATCATCAAATTATACTAAAGGAATAAATTCCAATTGAAAAATATCGATTTTAAGTACAAAACTCGAAATCAGTCAAAACCCGAACCCCAAGCTCGCGTCTCGGAACTCGAGCAAAATTTATACCAAAATGTTATTCATCATCTCACGAGTCCCTACATATAAAGAACTCGAAAATCGGAGTTCGTTTGACCCCTCAAATCATCCATAGAAGGTCTCATAATCTCAAGCCCTAACTCCACCTTTTCTACTGATTTTCATGAATGAAACACTGATATTTTATTCCTTAATCACAAATAATCGAGTTTTAGGGTCCAAAATCCTTACCTCAATGAAGAACAATGATTTCCTCTCTTCAAAATCGCCTCAAAGCTCTTTTCCCGTTCAAAAATGGTGTAAAAGGGTTTAATGGTCGCGGAGGGTTTATTTAAATATTGTTCACGCGTACTGTTCACCCGAGTTACTGTTCACCCGAGTACTGTTCATCCGAGTTACTATTCACCCGAGTTACTGTTCACCCTAGATACTGTTCATCCAAGTTATTGTTCATGCTGTTGTGAAAAAATGCAGCAACTTTTCTTCTAGTCTAAATTGATCCGTTAACCTTTCGAAATCCACCTGAGGCCCTCGGAAATCTCAACAAACATACCAACATGTCCCATAACATCATTCGAACTTAGTCGAGCCTTCGAAACACCAAAAACAACATCAAAACACCAAAGTCACATCAAATTCAAGCCTATGAACTTTGAAACTCCTAAATTCCACCAACGACGCCGAAACTATCCAAAACAACTCCGATTGACCTAAAATTTTGCAAACATATCCAAAATGACATTACAAACCCATTATAACTGTCGAAATTACATTCCGACCCCGATAGCCTATTTTTCACTGCCGACCAGAAAATCGCCAAAAACTAACTTTCGCCAATTCAAGCCTAATTCTACACCGGACATCACAATAATATTACGAACACACTCCTAAGTCCCAAATCACCTAACGAAGCTATTCGAGCCATAAAATTCGCATTCCGAGGTCATTTAACAATAAGTCAACTCTCAGTTGACTTTTTCTACCATAAAGTTATTTTTAGATACTAAGTGTCTCAATTCCTACTACAACCATTCCAAACCCGGGCCAACCAACTCCAACTCATCCTAAACAGTATAACCAGTGCATGATAAGGCAATAACAGTAATAAAGATGCAGATTCTTCGGAACGACCGGTCGGGTCGTTACAGTTATTAATTATGAGAACTGCTAATTTAATATTTTGTGCATGTGTTAAGACTCCATACACTACATTGTCTACTACATAACTAAATGAAACACATTTAACAAATGGTATATTTAAAATAATTCTTTATTGAATTAAATAAATCAAATAAACAATTGTTCCATAAAGAATAAAACACAATACTATAACTAAACCGCATGCTGAATAGTATATCCCAAAAGTATGTGTCTCTAGTTGATTATTTGCAGTGGAATGAATTATTCATCTGTCAAAAATAGGATATATGGGATAACTCAATCTTTAACTAGACATCTCGAGTTTGAGTCTTTTAATAAAATATAAAATATTGGTAGAGAATGTTATTCCTTTAATAGACCTTACACGACGCAAGTTCAAATTAACCGGGACCTAAAAAAGTACCGAATGAGAAAATAACAAAATAGAAAAGAACCAAATATACAATAGACTGCATGTCTTGAAAGAGTTCTTTAGAAAGAAAAGCCTATTAATTGGATAGAACTCCTTTATTCTGTCTATAATTTTTTTCTTGATATTCTTCTTTTTGTGACTAGTTTTGAAACGCGTGAGATCTCCAAACATGATCCTTTAGCAAATGAATATAGATTATAAAAATAAATTTGATTTAGAAAATTCTTTTGCCCAAAGGCAGTTGACTTTCCTCATCGGTAAGCATTAGTCAATTAGGTACTTTAGACAAAAGTTTTGACAGTTTTCGTCTTGCCTGTTTGATCGATTTAATCATCATATATTAAATTTTACAAGCTTTGTCTAATCCTAATTTGCGCCAAGTAGACAAAGGATTAAAGTGATCCTTATCGAAATGTTTGTCATTCTCAGAATTCAAAATGAGACACCGAGGCATATATATAATTTTAGGAACATGGGTGCACCATCATGTTAATTAAAAAGAGCATGGAAAATTAGAAATTTATTTATTTATTAATTATAAAAAAGTATTAAATAAAAAAATGTGGGGATCGACATGGCTTAAGGGTCAAAAGGGACACTTAGTCACAAGTACAATAGGGTAGCCAACTGAGCATGGGTAGCCACAATATTTTAAGTATATAATCTCAAAATATTAGCACTGGTTATACATAGTCTATGGAGGGGAGCATGGTGCATGCACCCACTCCCCTCCACATTAACCCGTCTCTGATGAGACATGCATGTATTAATATAGTAGGAACATTAATAAATTTTTTTTATTTTTTTTCTGTTTTGGGGTGAAAATGGGAAACCTATATTTGGCTCCCCTGATGTTAGAATAAAGCGTTTTACATAATTTAAGATGATAAACGATCAGATTATTTGACGACCTGGCCGGCCGTCTTGATAATTATAGCCTCGATTCCCTATTAATTGCTTTCCTCGTATCTAATCCTACTATTTTGACTTCCCGGGAGATTTCATTTTGGTTTTTTGAGTGTTTTGGGATATTTAGTCCCTAACGAGAGCTTAAGCCTTGGGATTTGGACAGTAGTCGCAACTATGTGAGGACGACTCTGGAATGGAGTTTCGTCAGTTCTTTTAGCTCCGTTAGGTGATTTTGGACTTAGGGGTATGTCCAGATTGTGTTTCGGGGGTCTGTATTTCATTTAGGCTTGAAATAGCGAAAGTCGAAGTTTTGAAGAGTTTGACCGGTAATGGAATTTTTTATATTAGGGCTGGATCCGATTCCAGAAGTCGGAGTAGGTCCGTAGGGTTGAATATGACTTTTGTGAAAAATTTGGGGTGAATCGAACATGGTTTGGTTGGTTTCGGCATTAGTTGTTGAATTTGGAAGTTTCAAGTTCTTTAAGTTTGAATCAGAGGATGATTCCTGATTTTAGCATTGTTTGATGTTGTTTGAGAGCTCGACTAAGTTCGTATGGTATTTTAGGATTGGTTGGTATGTTGGTTGAGGTCCCGGGGGCCTCGGGTGTATTTCGAATCATTATCGGATGCATTTTGGACTTAGAGAAATGGCTGATGCTGGGCTGTTTCTGGTGTCATCGCACCTGTGATATGATTGGTCGCAAGTGCAAGCTCGCAGATATGAGTGGGCAATCGCGGATGCAGAGATAAGAAGTTGGCTAGGGGTCGCAGGTGCGACGTGTAAGTCGCGGAAGCGTGATCGCAGAAGCGGAATTTGGGGAAGAAGCTGAGGTGGCCATGTTTCCGCATAAGCGGACGGTTGAGCGCAGAAGCGCGTCCGCATATACATATTGTAGTGCGTAGGTGCGATGCCGGGGAGTTTAATGAAACTCCATAGATGCGGAGTCTTAGCCGCAAAAGCGGTACCGCAGAAGCGGAAATATGACCGCAGGTGCGGTTTGACTGGCAGAAATAGGGCTAAGTGCGAGGGTTTGATTTCATTCTTCATTTTTTGGACTTGAGATCTCGGTATTAGGCGATTCTTCGAGGGATTTTTAGAGAAAGATTAGGGTTAATGATTCCTAACTCATTTTTTGTTGTATTTCATTAATCCATAGTTATTTTTTTCATTAAATTAAGGATTTGGCTGAGAAGTTTGGGAAAATGAGGGAAAGATCTTCAACCGAATTTCTGAGTTTTGATTGGGATTTAGACATCATATTTGGATAATTTTGGTACGAGTGAACTCGTGAGTGAATGAGTTTTCATAATTTGTGACTTGTACCTGATTCCGAGACGTGGGCCTGAGGAGGCTTGTTGGGACGAATTTCCAATTTCTTGATTTAGCTTTGATTTCTATAGCTAGATTAGTTCCTTGTAGGTATATTCATGATATGCAATTGATTTTGTCTAGATTTGGGCCATTTAGAGTCGGATTTTCGTGGAAAGAGCATTGTTACAAATTGATTGAGCTTGGTTCAAGGTAAGTGGCTTGCTTAACCTTGTGTGAGGGAACTACCCTTTGGATTTGATACTATTTTGATATGTGGGTGCCGTATACGTGAGGTGACGAGTACGTACACGGGCTAATTATTGTAAAAACCTGGGTTCTGCTTAGTAATAACGTGTTTTCCTACGTATTTGTGTCATATCAGCTTGTGTAGTATCATGTTATATTAGAATAGCATGCCTACTTGCCTTAACTGTTTATCTGAACTCCGTGCAGCATGTTTAATGAATTTTCCTATTTCTCCTTGACTTGTACTTAGTCTGAATTGTAGGATTTTGTGTTGTAGTTGTTGAATTCTATTGTTTGAGCTGCATATTTACTTTGGGACTACGGAACGGTATTCCGGGAGATACCACTATTTGCATATTTACTTTGGGACTACGGAATGGTATTGCGGGAGATCCCCTGCACATTTACGTTGGAGACTACGAGACGGTATCTCGGGAGATCCCCTGTTGTTATCTCTGTGTACTAAGTTGTTACCTTTCTGTGATTTTATTCTTGATACATTTCAGTCTTTATTTTACTACGATATTTCATTCTGCATTGTCTTATTATATATATACCAGTAGGTCCCTGACCTGACCTCGTCACTACTCGACCGAGGTTAGGCGTGACACTTTCTGAATACCGTTATGGTGCACTCACGCCCTTTCCTGCACATGTTTTTGTGTGCAGATCCAGGTTCCTCTTACCAGCCTCATCCTTAGTTGCAGTCACTGCTGATTTCGGAGACTTCAAGGTACATCTGCCCGCGGCCGCAGATCCTTGGAGTCCCCCTCTATCCCCCTATGTTCATTCTTCTCTTATTTCTATAGAAAATGATGTATAGAACAGTTAAGACTTCATAGAAGCTTGTGACATACGGTGTTTCGAGTCTTGGGAGTGCTATGTATATTTCGGGAGTTGACTATTGTATATGCCGAGCGACATCTCAATTGCTTATTTAAATTAATTGTTGCTGTTAGTCTTTAAATTTTTATGTTTTCATTTCATTTTCCGCAAAGTGTTAGGTTTACCTAATCGTAGAGACTAGGTGCCGTCACGACAATTCACGGAGGGAGAATTTAGGCCGTGACAGATTAATTGGAAAATAAAGACAAACAAGGTTCCCACTTTCTAAGACTGCATCAGCCAGCCCTTTAAAAGGATTAATTCAGGGGCGGCTCAACAAAATTGGTAGCCTAAAGTCAAATATTGATTAGAGGCTTTAAATTTTTTAAAACAAAATTTTTATATATATTTTTATTTGAAGTTTATTTTTCTAGCTTTTTGAAATATAAAGTTAGAAAATAATCTTTTTGCAATCAAGTTCTTATAATAATTGTTTTTTCAATTAGAAGTATGTATAGATAATCCATTTAATTTATCTTGAGATATTGTTGAGCTTAAGTAAGACTTTATCAATTTTAATTTTAAAAAAATTCTTTCCATATATGCAACTAATAAAAAAAGTGTTAATTTTATTTTATAAGCAATATATGTATTTGACAAAAAAATCCTCTTATATGATTATATATATTAAATTGTCGAGTAGATATTATCTTCTAATTATACTATTTTTCTTAACAATTTTAATTTGAAAAATAAGTCTAAATCTTCAATATCAATTGACTATTGTGTTTTAAGGAACTGTTAAGGTTAATGCAATATTTTTTACCTCTAAATAAAAATTAAAAATATTTTATATGGTTGGAATTATTCAAAAATATTAAAATTTTCTTTTCATTTTATTGTAAATATACTTTTTCTTACTTTAATATGCATCTAGAAAAACTTAATTTATAAATCTACTACTAGTAAAAAATGAGGCTACCCATAATTATGGGCCTAAGCCGTTGTTTTACTTGTCTTACCCTAAGGACGGCACTGGATTAATTTCATTTCCGACAGATATAGACATGGAAATTAGACATATTTACTTTTCTTGGTCAAGAAACTTTTAATGTTATAATGTATGAGAGGTTACCAAATTGAAAACGACGTGAAATAAAAATCTTGTTGTTAGATGATGTCAACTTTCAACCACCATCTCGAAAATTTTCTTCAGAAAAAATCTTGCACTAGGTTAATGTTGTGTGGTCATATATCAATACTAATTCATGACAATGACCTAAATCTACATTTGTCAATTGTGCGGTGATAGTAGGCTATTTAGACGTTATTTTCACTCTTAATGAACCATACTTTATTGTGTTTTAAGTACAAATAAGGATAACAAAATGCTCTGATCAGTGTTTCTATGCTTTGCAAGATATAATCTATGATGGGAGATACTTTGGAGCGTTTTGAAGTCAATTACGTGAGTTTAAGGCCAATCGAGAAGAACTCGTGGAAAAAAGAACAAGAAAAAGGCGAAGATTGCTGGAATGGGGCCCACCGCGGCTGGAGCGCGGTGGGCTAAGAAGCGAGATTCAGAATTGAGGCATCCATCGCGGTCGTGCCGCGTTCTGCCACGGGCGAGTACTCATTCGCCAGAAAATTGAAGGATTTAAGTGCAAAAAGGGGGAAAAATTAGCCTAGCCCTATTTAAACCTTATAAACTCGCCCAAGAAAAGGCTAAGCTTGTTTTTAGACTTAATTAGGAGGCAAGAACAAGTGTGAGGAGACAAGCTACAATTAGAGTTTTTCTATTCTCTTTCTTTTATCTTTATTTTTAGAATTATGATTTCTTTTAAGCTTTCATTGTGTTTGAGTATGAGTAGCTAAACAACCCATCTAGGGTTGATGGAACCAATTGTTAGATGAGATTTTGACTCATTATTCTTATAATCAATCTGGGTTTTATCTAAGATTGTCAACTACGTTGTGTATGGTGATTAATTTAATGGGCCCTTGATTAATCGTGTCTAATTGCTTTGTATTGCTTGAGAAAGAATACTAAGTTAGATTGTTGATTGAACAACACCACTTTTGGGTAATTGAAGAGATTCATTACTTGAATTTAAAAGTGGGGTTAAAAATAATGAAACTTTGGTGGGATAAATTAGAGTTGTAACAATTATCAGCTAGAGTAGTTCGAGAGAATGTTGTAATGACCCGGTCGGTCGTTCCGTAGAATTTGTACCGTTATTCCTGTTTCTGCCTTGTTATGAATTTTTTAGCTTTTTATGATGTGTTGGAGTCGGTTGGCTCGGGTTCAGAATGGTTGTAGTGAGAATTGAGACACTTAATCTCTAAAAAAATAGCCTTATAGTTGAAAAAGTCAACTGAGAGTTGACTTATTGGTAAACGACCTCGGAATGCGGATTTTATGGCTCGAATAGCTTCTTTAGGTGATTTGAGACTTAGGAGTGTGTTCGGAATATTTTTGTGATGTCCGATGTAGAATTAGGCTTGAATTGGCGAAAGTTAGTTTTTGGCGAATTCCGGTCGGTAGTGGAAAATAGGCTATCGGGGTCGGAATGGAATTTTGAAAGTTGGAACAAGTTCGTAGTGTCATTTTGGAGTTGTGTGCAAAATTTCAGGTCAATCGGATGTGTTTTGGTTGGTTTCGGCATCGTTGGTGGAATTTAGAAATTTCAAAGTTCATAGGCTTGAATTCGATGTGATTTTGGTGTTTTTGCGTTGTTTTTGGTGTTTCGAAGGCTCGACTAAGTTTGAGTGATGATATGGGATATGTTGGTAGGCTCGGTTGAGGTCCCGAGGGCCTCGGGTGTGTTTCGGGTAGTTGACGGACTTAGTTTGGAGTGTTGGAAGCTGCAGATTTTTCTGGTGTCTTGTTTCTGGTTTTCCTCTTACGCGATCGCGTAGGTACTTCTGCGATCGCGTAGTCTTGGCTGAGTGGGGGTCAAAAATTATTCATCGCGATAGCATTAAATGGTTTGCGATCGCGTTAGTGTGGAAGGTTGTTCTCCGCGATTGCTTGGTCAGGGTCGCGATCACATAGAGTCCTGAGCTGGGAAGGAGCCTGGGAGGATACTCTTCGCGATCGCGTAGTGGGGGATGCGATCGCAGTGGTCTGTGAGATGAAGGTTCGCCATCGCGTGGAATGTTCCGCGATCGCGTAGAATTTTTGAGGAGCCGTTGTAATTTCTCCGCGAGCGCAACTGGATGTCCCCGATCGCGATGAAGAATACATGGGCAGTATATATTAAAGCCCATACGCGACCTTTGCCCTCTTTTACACCATTTTTAAACGAGATTATAGATTTTTGAGGGTTTTTGAAGAGGGAAACGTTTGTTCTTCATTGAGGTAAGATTTGTGGACTCATTAACTCGATTATATGTGATTAAGGACCAAATTAACAGTGTTTAATTAGGGGAAATCAGTGGATAAAGGGGAAACTAGGGCTTGAGTTTAAGAGACTTTTTAGGGGTGATTTGAGGAGCCATTTGGACTCCGATTTAAGAGTTCTTTATTTGTACGGATTCGTGAGATGATGAGGATCGTTTTGGCATAAATTTTGTCGAGTTCCGAGACATGGGTCAGGGGGTCGGGTTTGGCTAATTTCGGAAATTATGCATAAAGTTGATATTTTTCTATTGGGTTTCATCCCCCTAGCATATCGTGATGTGAAAAATCTGAACTTGATAGATTTGAAGCACTCGGAAGTTGATTCGAGGGGTAAACGTGTCGCGGAGTAGCTTTTCGGGCTAGTTCGAGGTAAGTAATGTTTTTAAATCATGTTCTGAGGATATGAAACCCCGGACTTTACATCCTTTCATTGTTTTGGAGTGATGCACACGCTGGATGACGAGTGTGGGGCGTGCATGGGTTGAGAAATAGGGAATTTGTTCCTTCCGAGGCAGTTATTGAGTTGCGAAACTGCTTTTAAATCATATGTTAAATAGTATTACTATGTTCTTGATATATATATATATATATTGGTTGTAAGCCACGTTTGGGGCCTAGTGCCGATCTGTTTAAACCCCTTGGGGGCTATTTTTTAATATTCCTCATGTAATAAATATGATTTTACCCTCAGTCTTTCCTGTTAAATTGTTTGACACTCAGATTTGTGATATTATCATTCCTGAAATGAAATGCTATTTTGGGTCGAGAACCCCGTTTATTTATGGCCCGAGTGGCATGTTGAGAGTGTCTGGCTGAGTGAGGCCGATGGCCAATGTTGTGAGGATAATTATGATATGAGAGAGTCTGAGTGCCTGAATGATTGATGCCATTATTTAGCTATTTATAGCATTTGGGTTGTAGGAGCCCCTCTGGAGTCTGTACACACCCCCAGTGAGCGCAGGTACCTACTGAGTGCGAGTGCCGAGTGACGAGTGATTGGGAGGCATGAGTGACTGTGAGGTGTTGAGTGCCTGTTACTGAGTGATGGTGAGGTGCTGAGTGACTAATTATGAGTTATGATCTGACCCGAGGGACAGTTTATAATGATATTTTGCTGAGCTTTTGACTATGATTCACTTCATTTTTCATACTGAGATTTTTGGGAGTTTACTGAGAAACATTTGAAAATATACTTGTTCAAGGGATTTTTACGGAAACTGGTTTTCACACATACGCACTAGATGTATACGTTATATTGGCTCGGTATTTTACAATTTGTGAATTGGTGTTTTGTGCTGTGTGTTTCTTATCTTCAGACTTGATTTATTTTTATTACTACTAAGTTGGCGTACTCATCATTACTCCCTGCACCTCTGTGTGCAGATCCAGGTACTGGTTCTGAGCAGTAGTCACTTGCATTCGTTCGGCATCAGCTTTGGGATTTCGAGGTAGCTGTCCAGCGTCCACAACTTCTCCATTTCCCTTCCTTCATTAGTATTAGTATTTTATTTCGAGAAATTGTTTATGACATTAGCAGTGTTAGTTTTATTCTTAGATGCTCGTGATCAGTTGACTCCAGTTCTGGGGATTTGTTTAGACTGTCAGATTATATTATGCTTGCTTAAAGACTTAGTGAAATTTTTATACTTATTATGCTAGTTATTAATGATTTGAGAAATTATATTAAAATAAATGTGTAGTTATGTGATGGTTGGCTAGCCTAGTTCCACGATAGGCGCCATCACGACCTGTTAGGATTTGGGGTCGTGACAAGTTGGTATCAGAGCACTAGGTTACATAGGACACAATGGTCATGAGCAGGTTTAGTAGAGTCTTGCGGATTAGTACGGAGACGTCTGTACTTATCTTCGAGAGGCTGCAGAACCCTTAGGAAACAACCCACATTCTTGAAATTCTTGTCGTGCGAATCCATTCTTATTCAGCCAAAAACGTAACTCCTTGAATTCCTTTCGTGTATTTGAATGCGCACGTGAGCGCTTGGTATCAATTGTACATCGACGGCTTCTGTCACGCCCTGAACCTGGGCCTGGACGTAACACGGCACTCGGTGCCTGACTACATGTGACCAAGCGAACCAACTGGCTGGCTGAATCAACATGTGATATCATAACACACTGAATGCGGAAGATAAACTAACACATGCTGATATACTGAAAGTCTGGATGATATAAATCAAGGTGCGGAAATACTAATACAATTCTGAAACGTATTTGTAGCCAAAATGGCTTAATATAAGAAGCCTGCGACTCTGTCTAGCTGTTACTCTAGTCTATGAAGCCTCTAATGAAGTGCTGAAAACACTGACTGTCTAAAAATACTTAAGACTGTAAGGTAATGATAATTCCCCGAAAGAGCTGGGGATCACCAAATAGCTGGTACGAGAATCCTAGCGCTCTGAATCATCAACCTGTAAATCATAACCTGCATCGTGAGATGCAGGCCCCAGGCAAAAGGGACGTCACTACATTTGAATTGCACTGGTATTTAAAGAAACTGAAAGAAAGAATTATAAATGCTGAAACTGAAACTAAGCTGATGACTGAAATGATAACTGATAAATGAAATGATAACAAATAATTGATAACTGAGCTGATAGCTGATAACTGAACTGATAGCTGATAGCTGAACTGATAGATGATAACTGAACTGATAACTGATAACTGATAAATGAAATGATAACTAATAACTGATAACTGAACTGATAGCTCATAACTGAACTGATAACTGATAACTGATAAATGAACTGAACAAAGGAAGTAAGGATATGAATACTCCCTCTTCTGAATGATAAACAACCTGTTTATCTGAATAAGCTACGGCCTCGGGCCCAATATATATGTGCACAAGCTACGGCCTCAGGACCAAGTATACGTATACATAACTACGACCTCAGGCCCAAAAATGCATAAAGCATAAACTATGGCCTCAGGCCCAAGTATGCATAAAGCATATAAACTACGGCCTCAGGCCCAAATACAGGTGTTCAACATTCAGGAACTGAGAATCATACTAAAATACATGATACTGAAATACATGATGCTGAAATACTGAACCATTATGAGTTACATGATACTTGAATACTGAATAGAGCTAGACTGAGACATGTATTCATGAACTGATTATGAAAATTGAAACTTCAACTATTTATGACATGCTGAGTAATCTGACTGAGACTCGTGGGCATCAAACACTAGTCTATACTGATTACGCACTGATTTCACAACATTCAGAATGAAAGTCATGAATGAGTTACGAAGCTAGAGAATAGAAGTTTTGAAACTATTCAAGGAACTAGGCTTAACCATATTTCTGAGGCAATTAGTAACTTCGTAAAAGAAACGTATTGTAGGAAGAATCAATAACATTCCCAAACATAGAGAGTTAGCCTCACATACCTTAATTTCCTGCTCTTGAGCGTAATATAATGTTTGCCAACCTTTTCAACTTTAATCTATATCAATGCAAGTCAAAGGGATTCCATATTAGCAACAATAGCCATGTTTTGGTCACTTAGGCATTTTATCAAACACTTGGTGGCATAAAGCTTCATATCCCTTATTAATGGTGTTTCTATACCCAATAACCCATTCTTTTGCTCCTAGATAAATTCTAGAGTCTCAAATAGTTATAATCTACATTATTCTTTATCACCCATAAGGTAAACAACACCCTTAACCAATAATCAATAATCAACAACCCAAATCTATAGTCGTTCATGCTTTTCTATCAAACCTATCAATTCATATCTCATGAACTAGAGTCTATAATCATTAATCCAATGCTAGAATCAATTAGAGGGTGAAGACATTACCTTTTTGAAGTTCAATCCCCTTGAATTCGAGTTCTAGGGTTCCTTCCCTCAACAATGATGTCCAAATCAAATATCTAATGATATGGAGGATTTACCCATGTTAACAAGATGTTGGGGAATTGAAATAAGCTTGAAATCACCATTAGAACTTACCTTGGATGATGGAGGGACCTTTAAGGAGTTAGGTTTTTTAGAGTTTTCCTTCCTAGAGCATTCTTTTATGTTGAGGGGGTGTGGGGGACAAAGTAGAGCTTTAAAATAACCCCCCCAATAGCTCCCCCATGTACCTGGAGGCCCAACCCGCGCTAAATTGCCAAAACGAAACCCCATTAGCGTGGGCGCGCTAGTGGGCGCGCATATGGCGTAGTGTTCTGTAAAAGGCATAACGTTTTGCACAAATGTCCGTTCGGGATCCATAATATATCGTTAGAAATCTATTTCAAAGGCCTACAACTTTCATGCTTCGGGTGTTCTAATATTCCTTACACAGTTTTACTAAACACTTCTGGAAGACGGATCTTCTGCAAACTTAGTCGATTTTGTCGGATTTTATGCATCTCACTTTCCATCTTGATTTTGAAATAACTATTTTCACCCATAATCATCCCGATAGGACTTCATATGTTCATAATATAACCTTACTACTCCTTTAACTCATTCATACCTAAGACGAATTTATGGGGTGTTATAGTTTATGACTTCCATGGGTGAGATGTGATTTTTAGCATGTTGATAATGGGTCATTCGGAAGGACTTGAGGCCGGATTTTGTATGTGGCTTGAGTGCTCAGATTTCATTTGTGTGAGAACTTGTGTTGGGGAACTTATATGCCCGTTTGTTCCCTTATTAAGGGGACTTTGTGACTAGATGACTACATGGTGAATGTGATATGATAGTTAGATGTATTCAGGTTGTTTGATTGTGACCAGAATGGATTAGCGGGAGATGTAGCAAGAACCATTAAGTAATTGACTTCAGTCTTAACTTAGAATATGGCTTCGAGTTGTGAGTGTATTGAAGGACCTCTCGTGTAGCGTAGTAGTGGAGTGGATTTTCCTGTTGTGTTCTGAGCTCCTGGTGATGTCTTTTGGGCTGACCAATGCCCCAGCAACGTTCATGTATTTGATTAACGGTGTATTCCAGCCGTATTAGCACTTCTTGTTATTGTATTTATTGATGGCATCCTGGCGTACTCTCGTAGCCAGGGGTAGCATACTCAGCATTTGAGGATGGCATTACAAAGATCTAGGGAGGAGAAGCTTTAAGCAAAGTTCTCCAAGTGTAAATTTTGGCTCAATTCAGTAGCATTCTTGGGACACGTGGTGTCCAGTGAAGGTATCCAAGTGGTTAGACGTGTGTGGGTAGAGCTTCCAGAAGCTCAAGAGTTCCTTGACCACAGCTTCAGTGTTAGTATTGCTGTCAGCTTCAGGTTCTTATACCGCTTATTGTGATGTCTCGAGGGCAGGCATTAGTTGTGTTCTAATGTAGGAGGGTAAAGCGATTGCGTAATAGCTATGATCTTCGAAAGTGTATAAAAAGATATCAGTTGAGGCTAAGCAGGCAGGGGTATCTCCTGCGGGTTATCCTGAGGTGTGTGATCCCTATGTTCATCTGTAGTAAGTTCTCTTCTACCAGTAAATGATGTATGTTGTAATTGAGTTAGATTGCTTCTGGGGGTTGGCATGGCCATTACAATGGTGAAGGCGAGATTTGCATACGATTTGAGGGTTAGATGGTTTGGGTCATATGAGCCTATGGAGGATTTAGTTGAACCTCACCACAGTATGGTGGCAGTGATAGTGTATGGGCATCGAGTTGTTATTTGTCTTGATCTTTGGCTTTGAGCCAAGTAGGGGAGTTCGCTAATGATAAGTTTATTACACGGTTCGAGGTATATTGGTGAATCTGTTATGACCTGTAGAGGTGGAGTCTGGGAATGACTCGAGTAATGGAAAATTTCTTCGATACAGGTTGTAATGTACTTTACGGAGAATGGAATTATTGAAAGGTTGAGTTGTACTCGAAAGTGTAGTGTGTGCAATGTATGAGTGTGCTTGTTGCTTCAAAGGTGTGGATTACTTCCCTAGTATGTGGGTTGTAAGCGGGGTCAGGTCGTTCTATTTACTTGGTTAGTGTAATTGAAATTGTGTAGAGTGAATGACGTTCGAGAATGGTTCAGACAAATTCTAGGTTATATGTAGCGATTGAGGATCTTCAAGGTGTGAAAGGGGCTAGAATTGAGATTTACGAGGAAAGTGTCAAGGCTTGTGGTGTATTGACATTATCATAGATTCTATCCATCAATATCAAGAAAGTGAAGGTAATGACTTTAAATTCGCAGGAAGTATCTTCAGGGTAAGTATTTCTAATGGCGTGCTTTTGGGGATATTTGAGGGAGTACTCAGCGGCTTATGAGCCTTAGGCAGTATATTTCATGCTCGAGTTTCGTGCGATGAGTCTAGATTGAGAATTGTGGTATTATGGCAAGAAGAAGTATCAATTTGAAGGTAAGTTAGAAGAAACTTGAATGAATAGGGCAGCTTGGTAGTAGGCCGGATCGGCATGATAAACGATAAGGGATATGATTAGTTCTGTGGGTGTTATGAAGTAATGAGTTGTTATAGGTGTTTATTAGCAATTCTGTTGGGATTTGGTGGCATGCGTAGCTTGGTTGAGTTATAAGGATTCAGTCCTGGCGGTTTGATGATGTACAAATGTGATTCGGAGAGTTCTTAATGGTTTCTACCACGGTTAGAGATGTTATTTTTTCCACTGGCGTGAGGACCATGTGATGTATAGTGATTTTTCATCTAAATGGGATCAATGGAAAGTTCTTGGCTAGTTGGGTACGTAGTTGTTTGTGGCTAGGAAGGGAGCATGAAGTTCTCATAATTATCGTAGGATTGCACGGCGTATGCGGTATTTTGTGTATAGTAGAGATTGGCCTATGTGAGGTCACGGTTCAGTTCTATAAGAAAGGTCAGCACTGGAAGTTTTAGATGACTAGGTAAAATATACCACTATTGGGTGGCTTGATGAGGGTATACATTCAGAAAGGGCAATGTGTCGAGTTAAGGGTCCTTCATTGGTATTGCAACGCTCTTTTGTTGGATCGACTGCTGATATTCAAGTTTGCTTGGTGGCACGGAAGAATTATAGGAGCATCCCCGTGGAATGATTGAGTATTGGAGACATTCTATGTATTCGAGTGGTGCAACTGGGATCAGATATGGTAATTTGTGCGCCTTACGGACCTCGAGACTGGGAGTTTTCATAAACATATTATTTTTGTAGTTGTGAACTACGAGGATGCAAGCAAATCTAGTCAGATGTTAGTATATGCCATGATTCAGTCATTATGAACTTTCGGAGAGTTATCTACCTGTTGTGGGTGACCAGAGCTGACTTAGAGTTATTGGTAGGCCAGTATGGGTGTGTGTTTTGCACCGAATCGAAATTGTTGACTCCGAATTATTATTGTTGAGGGATGTACCATTCAATTTTCATTGAACTTATTCGTGTTTTGGAGTGATCTATGAGTTACCTTTCGGTGTTTTGAGGAGTTGTGATCATTGGTTATATGTGCATAGGGTGCGGTTCTATCGGGTCTTTATAGTGAGATTTAAGTAAGGTAAGTAATTGGGTGTTACAGGATTGAGACGTGTTGGCTATGTTCTTTCTGGTTCGGGTGGCATGGTATCGTCCGATTTCCCGGTGGTTATGGCAACGCACTTTGAGTACTTGATGTCAAATTTTGCATGGTTATTGATTTTGAGCAAGGTGGCTTGGAGTATTTCATGTAGTCCAGTGGTTGGATGGGATCACGCTTTGTAGCAGAGTTAAGTAGAGGTATGATCCTTGGTATCGGATTTGTGTGATATGGTTTCACGATGTGTACCAGTCTTTTAGCATGATGTGGTAATGGTAAGAGTTAATGGTAGGATAGTCCTCTCATGTGAGTCTTCTTTATTTAATGAATTGAGCTCTTGGGATGTTGTTATTGAGTGCACGAGTAGCACAAGTTATGGCTCTGGATGGTATTGATACTGATCGGACGAATGGTTGCTGGCTTCTACGTGTTCTTTTATCATCGGTAATATATGGAAGTGTTAGAGCGAGGCATTGCTTGATAGGAGGATATATACCGGTATTGGGTTGTTTTGAGCAGTTATTGTGATTAGGAGTCATCGCTATGGGTGGTTGAGTCATGCAGTATATTAGGTGATTTCATCTTGGGTTACGGATATGGCTTGATACAGCGTGTGTAGACTATTTCAGCTTATAGTTGTGGGATTTGATCTTGTAAATTATTTCAGAAGTGGAAACTTTGTTCTAAGGTTATGGCTCAGGATTGGATTTCGAAATTTCAACTGTGTGGTGCTATTGGACCTATAGGGGGTAGGGTGACGTGGGATCACCCTCGAATATGTGCATGGTAGGTTTCACGACAATTTTGGTGATGTTAGGAACAACCCTAGGCACGTTTGAGGACGAACGTATGTTTGAGCGGGGGAGAATGTAACGACCCGGTCGGTCATTCCGTAGAATTTGCACCGTTATTCTTGTTTCTGCCCTGTTATGCATTATGTTTATTTACTTTGCTTTTTCATTGTTAGCTTTATATTGATATCCTGCACAACTTATTTAATTAGTAAGTGCCTTGACTTGAACCTCGTGACTACTCCACTGAGGTTAGTTTTGAGACTTATTGAGTACCATTGTGGTGTACTCATACTATGCTTTTGCACATTTTTATACTGATCCAGGTACCTCAGAGCGAGCTGGGCATTGGCGAGATGTTTATTAGAGTTGTTGTGGAGGCTTCAAGGTATACTTGCATGTCCGCTCGCAGGCCTCGAACTCACCTTCTATTGATTCTTGCTTCTTTTTTACTTTAATTCCAAATAAAATGGTATTTAGTGATTTCTAATGCACTCTCACTAGAGCTTATGACTCCATACTACCGATTTTGGAAATGTGTAACTATTGCTCATTTCAGTTATGTTATGTCACTTACTAGTTATATTTAATAGTTAAATGGTTCAAAATTTTTAATAGCCCAGCATCTGTTAAGCTTACCTAGTCATAGGGACTAGGTGCCATTACGTTCCTTAAGGTGGAATTTTGGATCGTGTCAAGTTACTATCAGAGCTCTATGTTCATAGGTACTACAGATCATAAGCAAGTTTAGTAGAATGTTGCAGATCGGTACAGAGATATTTGTACTTATCTTCGAGAGGCTACAAAATTATTAGGAAACTTCACTTCTTTTATTCCTATCGTGCAGATTTATGAATTTCAGAGTTTGAGCCTTTGTCCTTCTATTAGCGCACAGATGGAGAGTATACGAGTTGCAGTTACTAACAATGTTGCCCCCAGGGCTGGTGTTACTAGGGACCGAGGCAGAGGCAATTGAGGAGCGGCATGTGCTACAGCTAGATCACTTGCTAGAGCAGCGACTAAGGAGCCACCAGTAGCTCTGGATGGGGAGCAGGCACCAGAGGCGCCTGTTGTTACCCCTGGACATCAGGATACTTGGGAACACTTCCTGAGTATGTTTGGTACATTGGCTTAGGTGAGATTATTCAGGTTGTACCATCTACTTCTCAGGCTGGGAAAGGGGTCCAAACTCCTGCTACACATACTCTAGAGCAACGGGCTCATGCTTGTCAGGTTGCGGGTGTTATGCCGGTACAACCATTAGTTGCGGTTCACCCTAAGGTTAGGCCGGCGACGTCAAAGGTGGAGAAGAAGAGGTTAGAAAGGTTCAAGAAGTATGATCCTCCTACTTTTAGTGGCGCATCTTCTGAGGATGCGCATGCTTTTCTGGATCCGTGTCACTATGTTCTGCGTACTATGGGCATAGTTGAGGTAAGCGGGGTTGATCATACTACTTTCTAGCTGACGGGGTCAGCATATAGGTGGTGGAAGTCTTATGAGTAGAGTAGGCAGTTGGCGCAGCGCCACTTACTTGGACTCAGTTCTCTGATCTATTTTTGAGGGAATTCATTCCATAGACCCTCAGGGATGCGTAGCGCACCAAGTTTGAGCATGTAATGATCGAATCAGTCATTTTGTATATTGCGCCCCATTTTCCCTTTTCATGTTTCACACATGTGTGTTTATGCTTTTATGACTTGCGAGGTTGGTTAGTTTACTTCTCGGAAGTTTTCGGGTTGATTTGGACCCTTGATTCTTGACTTAGAAGTTTAAATTTGAAAATGTTGACCAAACTTTGACTTTTTTCAAACGACCACCGAACTATGTTTTTATGGCTCGATAGCTTCGTATCGTGATTTTAGACTCGGGCGTATGCCCATAATTGGTTTTGGAAGTCCGTAGGCTGATTTTTGTTGATTTGCCAAAATTTGGCAATAAAGTTTGACCGTAGGTTGACTTTTAACTATCGGTCTAGGAATTTGATTTTGGGACTTGAAATAGGTCCGTTATGGAATTAAGAACTTGTTCGCAAGATTTGGCGTCGATCAGAGTTGAATCGATAAGATTCAGACGCTTAGTAATAATTTTAGAAGTTCTTAAAAGTTTGTTCGAATTTCATGCATTTTTAGTTCAATTCGTAGTTTTAGATGTTATTTTTGTGTTCTGGTCGCGCGGGCGAGTTCGTATGATGTTTTTAGACTTGTGTGAAGATTTGGTGTGGAGCCCCGAGGGCTCAGATATGTTTTGGCGTAAAATTGTAGAAAATCTGGTGTCTGTGCCTCTGTTCTCGCAATTGCGAACACCATGGCCGCATTTGCGTGCTTAACAGGGGGCCTCAGGTACCGCAATTATGATGTCAGGCTCGCAATTGCGAAGAAGATTTATGTACAGAGTAGTTCTCATTTGCGACAAAACTGTCGCATCTGCGATGGAGACATGATTCGCAATTGCAACATCCACTTAGGCTGACAGTGGCCGCATTTTCGAGAACTTTGCAATTGCGAGGGTTCACAATTGCAAACCCATGTCGCAATTGCGACATTTGCAACTGGCCAAAATGGCTGGGAGACAGGATTTTGAGCTTATTCTCTAATTTTTTACCCTAAACTCGATAGGAGACGACTTGGAGAGGGGATTTTTACCTACAAACCTTGGGTAAGTAATTCTAACCTATATCTAATCATATTTCAGCAGCATATCATAGTTTTTAACATCAAAGTCATGTGAATCAAAGTAGAAATTTGTGAAACTTTGCCAAGTTTTGAAAAATAAGAAATTGAGTTTTGAGAGTCGCTTTGGACTCCAATTTTGTAATTAATCACATATATGAACTCTTGGGGACATGGGTAGACGGAATCTACCATTAGACCCGGGTTTTGACTGGGTAGGCCTCAGGTTAACCTTTTGAGAAAAGTGTAAAGATACAAGGTTTATTTATTGTAATTGTTTTCACTTGCATTGTTTGATGATATTGAGTTAATTTTGGGTAGATTGGAGCCGTGTGGAGGCAAGTTAAGGGAAAAGCAGTTTCCGAGGGTTGAATTTACCTAGTCAAGGTAGGTGTCATGCCTAACTTCGTGTGGGGGAACTACCCCTTTAAATTGGTATGGTTAGATTCAATTGTGCAAGGTGAAATCCGTGTACGCATGGTAACGAGTGGGTACACGGGTTGTACGTGATATTTGACTGTTTTAGGCTACTTAGACTATTTCTATGATTTAATTGAAATGTCATATCATGTTCTAAATTCTCATAGTCAATTTATCCTAATTGTATTAGACTATCCTTTCCTGCCTTAATCGACTTGCTTAGTACTTTTCTACAACCTACTTGCTATATTGCTTCCATGCTTTAGTTGAACTTGTTATCTCTTTCAGTTGTTACATGCTATCTCTTCATTGATAATTATCATTATTTGAAGATATTGTATATGTTATCTCTTTCCTTATTTGATTTTCGCTACTTGATGTAATTGTTCATGTTATCCCCTTACTTGTTGATTTTCATTATTTGAGGCTCATTGCTAATTATTATCTCCTTCATTGCAAGTTAGTCTTATTGTTGGCCCAAGTGAAGTTTGTTTTGATGATTGACAAAGGAACTCAATCATGAACTAGGTCCATACACAATGTACATAGACACGGACAAATTTGAGCATAAGGGATGCACGTGAAGGAGATAAGCTTAAGTTATTATATCTGATATATCCTGATTGAAAAGGTTACATAAAATATAAAAAGAAGGACTCCTTACTCGAAGAGAACTTTATCCAAGATAAGGGAGGAGTTAAAAGTTGAAGATAACTAGAACTCTTCCACCAAGGAAAAGTATAGCATTGAAACTCTAGTTATTTCCTATTCTACTAACTCTACAAATTACAGGATGTTCTCACTTTACAGGGACGCACAAACATCTTGTGTGATTCAAGTGTGCGAACCTGAAGCTACATGAACCAGATAGAAGAACCAGTTCCAAGTGTCTATATTTTATTCTAGTTTCATTGTATTAGGTGTTTTCAAATTGTACATTTCAGCTTTATCTAGAAGAAATTGTATTAGGTGCTCTAAGTATTCAAGTTAGAGTTAACTTGAAGTTCTCACAACAGTTAGAGGCTGGTTGCCACAATAGGATTAGAGGTAATCCTTAGGTTTACAAAGAGATTTTTAAATGTTGTTTTGGCTTAGTGATTTAGTGAAGTGTTGGGGAAAATCCTACTGAGTAGTAGGTCATGTTTTTTACCTTTTGAACCGGGTGTATCCACGTAAAAATACATGTGTTCTTTACTTTCCACATTTATTATTTCCTCAATAGTAGTATAAGGAACACATAGAAGAACCATGTCTTTCTATAATCTGTGCACGCGAAAATTGGACACCAAAATATCAATTGGTATTAGAGGGGGTTCTCCCTGAAGAGGATTATACCTTAGGAGAAGATCAACATGAGTTCACCACCTGGAAACCGGGAAGCGAAATACACTGCTAGGCCACCACTCTTTAACGACCAGTACTACTCTCTGGTGGAAAAAGAGGATGAGAGATCACAATATAGGAGAGGACTATGAGCTATGGGACATTGTCACCGATGGTCCACTGGCTACCTTGAAGATAAATGCCGAAGGAGTAGAGGTGCCAAAGAAAAGAGTTGATTGCACTGCTGAGGACTTGAAGAAATGGGAGAAGAATGCTAAAGCCAAGAAATGGCTTGTTTGTGGACTTAGGCCAGATGAGTGCAGTAGAATCCAAAGTTGTACCACTGCTAAGCAAATTTGTGTCACACTGCAAGTGGCTCATGAAGGAACACCTCAAGTGAAGAGATCTAGAGGAACTCTACTGTTCAATACGAGAACTTTCCTATGAAGGAAGGAGAAACCATTCAAGAGATGTACACAAGGTTCACTACAATGACTAATGAACTAAAGTCTCTTGGAAGGAATATTCCAGAAGAGGACAGAGTCGAGAAGATACTGACTAGGGTTTTGCTTATCACTTGGGAGAGAAAATTCACTATCATTCAGGAATCAAAGAATATTGCCACTCTCCCACTAGATGAACTAATTTAAAATCTTACTACTTATGAACTTAGGAGACAAACCATGAAAATGGATGTACCTAAGAAGGAAAAGAGCTTGGCACTCAAAATCACTGAAGGTTATGATCCTCAAGATGATGAAATGGCTATGATCACCAAGGACTTCAAGAAGTACCTAAGAAGAGGAAAAGGTTCCTCAAGAAGTGGGAATTATAGCAAGTCAAAAGCTCCTGAGAAGAAAACTAATGATGGCTACTACAAGTGTGGAAAGATTGATCACCACATCAGAACTGTCCTCAATGGAAAACTGAATGGAAGAAGGAAAGAGTTGAACGAAGGAAGAAGGAACAAGTTCAACCCAAGAAAAGAAACAACAAAGGATAAACCAAGGCTATGGTCGGTGCTTGGGGAGAAAGATCACATGATGATGATGAGTATGAACAAGCACTTATGGCCATTGGAGAATCTGATGAAGAAACTGAGTTAAGTGTAATTCATCTCAAAGAATATATTAAACTGTTGTCTAAAGAAAGGTTATCTGAGTTACTTCTAGAACTAATTGATGAATCTGAGGATGTAAGCACTGAAAAGGAACAATTGTCTAAAGAATGTATGATTTTGAAGGCTAGTGCAAAAACCTGGAACTTAGGGTTAGTGAAAATATTGTATTGCAGAACCGGGTCCATGCAGTGACTCAAGTGTCCTAGAACTTAGATCTGAAAATTTAAAACTAAAATTAGGAATAGGTAAAAAGACAACTGATCACACACAACTCACGCTAGAAGAAAATGTGGAAAAAATTAAAGATGAGTTGTATAAAAGGGAGGAAAAGGTAAGAATCCTAAAGGAGGATCTAAGCAAGGTCAAGCATGAGCTGACAGAACTTGTAAATGGAATAGGTCCTCTGATGCACTTTCTTGGCTATATGAACACCATAGTAGCAACAGAAGAGGACTTTGCTTTGGGAACCTGAAACCTAAGTGGGATCCCAAAAGCAAGTATATCACACTTCCTGAGAACAAGATTTGCACACACTGTGGTAGCATAGATCACTATAAAAGTGAATGCACTGCAAAAGAAAAGGCAAGTCAAAAGAACAAATAATTTGTTCAACGGAAGAATAGGCTACAAAATAGAGCTAAAAAGAATTTGATTCATCCTTTTGACTATAGAAAGGGACCCAAACTAGTTTGGGTTCCTAAGACTAACCTTAATATCCTTTTGCAGGTCCAAGTGAAGGGGAGCAACCAAATATGGTACATGGATAGTGGCTGCTCAAAGCACATGACAGGAAACAAGAACTAGTTCCTTTCACTTGAGGACCTTAAAGAAGGTAATGTCTCATTTGGAAATTGGAATAAAGGTGAGATCAATGGGGTTGGAAAGGTAGGTAAGACTGATTCTCACTCTATTGAGAACGTCTACTTGATAGATGGACTGAAGTATAGTCTAATAAGTGTTTCACAATTGTGTAATAAAGGTAACATGGTAGCATTCACCTCTACAAAATACTTTGTGATTAATATTACCACTGACAAGATAGTTTTGCAGGGAAAAAGAGTGAACAACATATATGTTGTAGATCTGTCCACACTTTCAGAAAATGAACTAACTTGCTTAAGTGTGTTGGATAATGATCCCCTCCTTTGGCACAAGAGACTCAGACATGCCAGTCTAAGTCAACATAACAAACTGGTCTCCAAGAAATTTGTGAAGGATTGCCTAACATTAAGTGTAATGATATAAATTTTGTGAGGATTCTGCAAAGGGGAAGCAGGTAAGATCCTCTTTCAAAAGCAAGAAAGTGGTAATCACCACCAGGATGATGGAACTGGCCCGTATGGATCTTTGTGGACCAATGAGAACATTAAGTAGATGTGGTAAGAGATATGTGATGGTGCTTGTTGATGATTACTCTAGCTTTACTTGGACACTGTTTTTAACATCTAAAGATGAAGCATTGACATATTCACTTCTTTTGTTAGAAAAACTCAGAAACAATTAGGTAATCAACTTGCATCAATTAGGTCTGATCATGGTACTGAATTTAAGAATGCTAAATTTGTTGTATTTTATAATGAGAATGGCATAGATCATAATTTTTCTACTCCTAGTACTCCACAACAAAATGGATTAGTTGAAATAAATAATAGGACACTGTAAGAAATGGCCAGAACTATGCTTCTTTCTAATAGACTGCCCCGTAGTTTCTGGGCAGAAGCTACGACCACGACATGTTACATCATAAATGGGTGCATGAATAGACCTCTAGTAGAGAAGACTCCCTATGAGTTACTTAAATGGAGAACAAACATATTCCATCTTAGGGAATTTGGATGCAAGTGCTTTGTGCACAATAATGGTAAAACTTCCTAGGTAAGTTTGATCCCAGAAGTGAAGAGGAAGTATTCTTGGGATATTCTTCACATAGTAAAACTTATAAGATTTATAAAAAAGAACTATGTGTAGAAGAAAGTGTACATGTGGTTTTTGATGAAACTAACATTCTTTTTTAGAGGAAGGAACATGATGATGAAGCAATTGGGTTGGTAAGAAACTCAAATGAAACCACAATCCAGATTAAAGATGCACCCGAGGAAGGAATAGGTCCTTCCACCCAGGGCAACCTGACAGGGGGAAATGAACAAAGAGGAACTGATCCTCAAACCTTGAGGGAACTTGTCCATGAACTTATTCCTCAGCAACAAATCATTGAAGGAACACCTAGAGGAAACCTTACAAGTATCAAAGTTCTCATCCCATTGAGAACATAATTAGTGATCTAACCTCTGGAATCAAACCCAGATCTTCTTTGAAGAATCTTTGTGCTTTTGATACTTTTTAATCTCTTATTGAACCTAAAAATGTTGTTGAGGCTTTGCATGATGCAGACTGGGTGAATGCAATGACAGATGAACTCAACCAATTTGAGAGAAGTCAAGTATGGCATCTGATACCAAGACCCAGGGACAAATCAATAATTGGCACAAAATGGGTCTTTAAAAACAAATTAGACAAAGATGGATCAGTAACAAGGAACAAGGCAAGATTGGTGGTTCAAGGATATAATCAAGAGGAGGGCATAGACTATGATGAGACCTTTGCTCCAATTGCGAGATTGGAAGAAATTAGACTAATTATAGCCTTTGCTTCTTACACGGAATTCACTCTCCATCAGATGGATGTCAAGAGTGCCTTCCTTAATGGCTATCTAAAGGAAGAAGTGTTTGTTAAGAAACCTCCTGGTTTTGAAAGCAAGGAATGTCCTGATCATGTATACAAGCTTGACAAGGCACTTTATAGTCTCAAGTAGGCTCCAAGAGCATGGTATGAAAGATTATCAAAATTCCTCCTTGAGCATGGCTACAAGAGAGATAAAATTGTCAATACTTTATTCTTGAAAGAGAAATGTAAAGACCTCTTGGTAGTTTTGATATATGCTGATGATATAATCTTTTGAGAAACTAGTGATAAGTTAAGAAAAGAATTTGCTAAACTTATGGGGAGTGAATTTGAAATGAGTATGATGGGTGAGATTAATTTCTTATTAGGCTTACAAATTAAACAAAATTCAAATGGAACTATGATCCATCATCAGAGGTATGTGAAAGAGTTACTTAAAAGGTTCAAAATGGAAGATTCCAAATAAATTGATACTCCTATAACAATAGCCACAAAATTGGATGGAGATGAACTTGGTTTATCTGTTGATCAGAGGTTGTATAGGGGAATGATTGGCTCTTTGTTATATCTCACTGCTAGCAGACCTGACATTGTTTTCAGTGTAGGCCTTTGTGATAGATTTTAGGCAAATCCGAAGGAGTCTTACTTGACTGCTGTCAAGAGGATCTTGAGACACCTAAAAGGCATCACCGACCTTTGCCTATGTTATTCAAAAGGTTTTAATTTAAACTTAGTGGGATATGCTGATTATGCAGGTTTTCTTGTGGATAGAAAGAGCACCTCAGGTATGTCACACTTTCTTGGCTTATGTCTTGTGTCTTGGGCCACCAAAAAGAAAATTTTTGTGGCCTTGTCTACTGCTAAAGCTGAGTATGTTGTTGATATCTCATGTTGTGATCAATTGTTGTGGATCAAACAATAATTAATGGAATTTGGGATTGATGTAGGTTGTATTCCCCTTTTGTGATAATACTAGTGCAATTAGTATGACCAAGAACCTGGTTCATCACAAAAGTACTAAACACATAGATGTGAGGCATCACTTTTTGAGGGACAACTATGAAAAGGGTTTGATCACTGTGGAGTTTTGTGCTACTGACAAGCAAATAGTTGACATCTTCACAAAAGCTCTAAGTAGAGATCACTTTTAAAGGAACATGTTAGAATTAGGGATGATTAAGATCAACTATAAGGACCAGTTCAAATTTAAAAAAATATTGGTTAGAAAACTTGTAAATTTTGTACATAATTAGACTAGAATTTGCTCAGTCTCATACTTTCATCAGTATACTCTTGTGCCATCTGCTAAAATGTCTCATTAATCTCTAATGATATTATCTCTATTTTCTTGGAAAATTCAGACTTACACAAGAGATTTCTCAGTAAAGAACCTGGTTCGTCAAGATTACTTGGTACGTACACTCCACTCTACATATTTTGGAATAATTATCTTTGGATTATGATCAAGATGAGAGTCCCATTTAATCCCAAACTCGTTTGAACTTATCCGTTATAAAATGAACCAGTTTCATTCAAATCGAGTCCAAACCCGCAATAACTGCCTAGATTCTAGGGATAGTCTTCAACGTCTTTTCAAACCGACTTCCAGTTTGATTAGACTTCTGAAAAGGCTTCCATTATCCAATTAAACACCTCCTATTTAAATTGATTAGACCTTAGTTGTTTCTTCACTTCTTAAGTTTCAACAACAATAACAACAAACCAAGTATGTTCCCACCAGGTGGGGTCTGGGGAGGGTAGTCTGTACGCAGACCTTACCCCTACCTAAAAGGTAGAGAGGCTATTTCCAATAGACCCTCGGATCAGGAAGGTAATAAGAAGAAGTGGATAGCAAGAAAGGAAGAAAGAGGGAAGAGAAATAAAAAGGGAGATATAAAGGATAATTAGTACCAACTACTAGCAACAAGGGATACAATACCTGAAGTGAACAAAACCACATAACGTAATAAAAATCTAAGAATATGAAGGGACATGCGTACTACTAAGACTATCGGTGAGCAACTAAAAACTACCTACTAACCTTCTACCTTAATCCTCGACCTCCACACCCTTCTATCAAGAGTCATGTCCTCAGTAAGATGGAGCAGCGCCATGTCCTGCCTAATCACCTCCCATTACTTCTTAGGCCTACCTCGACCTATCCTCAAACTCGCCATGGCCAACCTCTCACACCTCCTAACAGGGGCATCAATGCTTATTCTCTTAACATGTCCGAACCATCTCAACCTCGACTCCCGCATCTTGTTCTCCACGGAGGCTACTCCCACTTTGTCTCGGATAACTTCATTCTTAATCTTATCTCTCCTGGTATGCCCACACATCCATCTCAACATCCTCATCTATGCTACTTTCATCTTCTGGATATGGGAGTTCTTGACTGGCCAACACTCAGCTCCATACAACATAACCGGTCGAACCACCACTCTATAAAACTTGCCCTTAAGTCTTAATGACACGTTCTTATCGCATAGAACAGTGGAAGCGAGCCTCCACTTCATCCAATCTGCTCCGATGCGATGTGCAAAATCTTCGTCAATCTCCCCGTTACCTTGGATAATAGACCCGAGATACTTAAAACTCGCTCTCTTAGGGATAACTTGAGCATCAAGCTTTACCTCTACGTCTGCTTCATGGGTCCCATCACAAAATTTGCACTCTAAGTATTCTGTTTTGGTTTTACTCAATTTGAAACCTTTAGACTCCAAGGCCTGTCTCCAAACCTCCAACCTCGCGTTAACTCCGCTTCGCATCTCATCAATCAACACTATATCATCGGCAAATAACATGCAACAAGGCACCTCCCCTTGGATGTGTCGCGATAATACATCCATCGCTAAGACAAATAAAAATGGACTAAGAGCCGATCCCTGGTGCAACCCCATCACCACAGGGAAATGCTCTGAGTCCCTACCCACAGTCCTCACTCGAGTCTTAGCATAATTATACATATCCTTAATCACCCTAATGTACGCTACCAGAACGCCACTAGCCTCCAAACACCTCCACGGGACCTCCTTGGGGACTTTATCGTACGCTTTTTCAACGTCAATAAACACCATATGCACGTCCTTACTCCTTTTCCTATACTGCTCCACTAATCTCCTAACCAGATGAATCGCCTTCGTAGTCGAACGCCCCGACATGAATCCAAACTGATTCTCGAAAATAGACACATACCTCCTCACCATGGCCTCCACCACCCTCTCCCCAACCTTCATAGTGTGACTCAACAACTTGATACCCCTATAATTGTTGCAATTTTGGATATCACCCTTGTTATTGTAAAGCTAACCATTGTGCTCCACCTCCATTCTTCGGGCATCTTCCTCATCTTAAAAATAACATTAAATAGCCTAGCGAGCGACTCTAAACTTGCTCTCCCCACGCTCTTCCAGAATTCCACCGAGATTTTGTCTGGCTCCGTCGCTCTGCCCCTACACATCTTACGCATCGCCCCTTCCACCTCATCTACCGTAATCTGCCTATAATACCAAAAATCCCACCGGCTCTCGGAGTGCTCCAGCTCACCAAGCACAATGCGTCTATCCCCCTCCTCGTTCAACAGTTTATGAAATTATGCCTGCCATATTCTCCTAATAAGTGCTTCATACATCAATATTTTGCCATCCTCATCCTTGATGTACTTGACTTGGTTTAAGTCACGGTCCTTCCTCTCCCTCACCTTGGCCAATCGGTACAACTTCTTGTCCCCGCCTTTTCCCCCGAGCTCCTCGTACAAATGAACAAACGCCGCATTTTTAGCCGTCGTAACTACTAACTTTGCCTCTTTCTTTGCCTTTCTATAACACTCCCGATAAGTCTTTTTTCCCTCCTCGTTTATACTCTCTACTAGCTTCAAATAAGCAGCTTTCTTAGTTTCCACTTTACCTTGGACCTCTCCATTCCACCACCAGTCCCCTCTATGACCCCCAGGAGAGCCCTTTGTGACCCCTAAGACCTCTCCAGCAGCTGCCCTAATGTAATTTGCAGTCGTGAACCACATACTAGACGCGTCCCCCTACTCATCCAGGCCCTCATAGCCTACAACATCTCCCCTAACTCCTGAGATTTGTCCTTGGTCAAGTTACCCTACTTGATCTTAGGTTGCCTGTACACTACCCTCTTCTTCCTACTCCTCTTGATCTTCAGATCCATAACTAGGAGCCTATGTAGGGTCGTAAGGTGCTCACTTGGGATGACCTTCCAATCAGTGCACAAACCTTTATCGCTTTTCTTGTGGAGAAGATAATCCATCTACGTCTTGCCCATTGAATTATGGAAAGTGACTAGGTTCTCTTCCCTCTTCGGAAAACTCGAGTTAGCTATAACCAAATCAAAAGCTCTAGAAAAATTCAACAGTGAATTACCTCCCTCATTCCTATCCCCAAAATCGAACCCACCATACACATAATCATAACCCTTAACACTAGCCCCAATATGGCCATTGAAATCTCCGCCAATGAACAGTTTCTCTGTGTGTGGGATACTATGCACCATCTCGTCCAAATCCTCCCGGAATCACTTCTTGACCTCCTGGTCCAAACCTACCCGAGAAACGTATGCAATAATCACGTTTACAGTAAACCCACCAACTACAAGCATAATACTCATCAACCTATCATTTACCCTCCTAACCTCGACCACAAGCTCTCTGAGGTCCCTATCAACTAAAATACCTACCCCATTCTTACTCCAGTGCTTCCTGAGTACCATAGTTTAAACCCATCTACATCTCGTGCCCTAGTACCCTTCCATCTTGTCTCCTGAACACACGCTATGTTTATCTTCCTCTTATGAAGAATCTTAACTAACTCTATAGACTTCCCCGTCAACGTCCCAATGTTCCAAGACCCAACTCTCAGCCTAGAGGCTTCCTTACCCCCCCTTCCCACCCTTGGACCCCACCCCCAGCCCCACTCGAGTACATGACCTTACTCTCACATTGTACACTACCTCCACAATAAGCAAAAGATATTAGGTAAACACTACCACTAAGAACAAGTAGCGGGAACGAAAGACTACAAGCTAGGAACCCGAGAACAAAACAACTCAAAGGCGCTACTACAAGAACAGTAATCCGAGCAGGCACTAGAACAGTATACCACGTCTAAGAAACTACCCCTATACAAACAAAGAATTAAAAGGGATAGATGAAACCTTAAGCTTAAAACACTAGTAGAAAAGACAGAAAAACAAGCAAATGATGTCTACCAAAATAATTACTCCAACTACGGGTTACTGGAAAGGCAACCAACACTAATAAACGTGTACACAAACAAATGAAAATGTGTAATTCTCTATTTTTTTGCAGAGATTTGGTATCGCCCTTCCTTTCCGACGACGGGATTACAGCAGCCGGTAGAAGGAATTTCGAATTACTAAGAAGATAGAATCTGACACTAGTTTTCATTCAAGAAGATATACTTAAAGATACAGATGAATATACCAGTAGATGTAATTGAGAATGATGAAGATTAACCAATTGTTGATTTAAGAATGATGAATATACCAGTAGATGTAATTGAGAATAATGAAGATTCTATACCAAAAAGCTTACAGTTCGTAATATAATCCTTTTCCGATTCACAGTTACAAAATAATTCAAGATTCCAACACTTTCAGAAATGTTTAAGTATCTCACCTTCCTTGGGCTATTCCGTTATTGTTAACAAGAAGATGGTGAGAGAAAAGAGAGAGTATGATTTTCAACTAACCAAAAAGAGAAAAAGAATATTTCCCTAAGCAGACCAATTCACAAATTAGTGTTACCCTAAAATTATCGGGAAAATTGGGGGTTTTCTTTATAAGTGTATATTCAAATAAAGGAGAACAGGAAATAGGATAAACGATAAGAGGAACTTACGTTTCAGTTTCGCCGGAGAAGAAATCGACGTAGTTTGGCGTAGAGAGATCGGAGTTTTGTTTCAATTTCGTCGGAGAAGAAATCGACGGAGTTTTCCGCAGAGAGATCGGAATTTTCGTTCAAGAAGAGATACTTAAAGCTACAGATGAATATACCAGTAGATGTAATTGAGAATGATGAAGATTAAATGGTGGCAAATAATAACCAAATAGCAACCACAAATTACAAAAATAAAATTTCCCACTTCTTAAGTTTCAAGCCGTCAAAAAATCTCTCTATCTTCTCTCCTTTTCAAAAGACACACAAACTCATCTTCTCTCCTTCCTAAATACAGAAATGGAAAACCCTTCCAAGAATCCCTCATCACCACCCAAGGAAATCACACCCATACCATCTATCACACCTTTAACCACACTCACCTTTAAGAAAAGTAGAGTCAAGATGTTTGCTCGCAAGGTTGTTGCTGGAAGAGAAAAAATAAAGAAAATTAATGAAAATTTGAAAGCAAGTCGAGAAGAAGAACCCCAAAAATTTGATGAATCATTCAAATCTGCTAATGAGGGGGAATAATATGTTTCTTCTGAAATATAGCAGGTAACATCTAGCCCAAATATTACTATTGAAATCATCTCTGAGGTTGCTGCGAATTTGGAGAATAGGTTTATTCTGTTAGGAACTGTGGCTGGGATTGAGACTACTAAGTTTGGGAGAATAGGTGGTAAAGATAAAAAGAGAAAAGAAAAAGAGAGTGAGGGTACTTAAGGTGTTGTGAGGGTATGGGACAAAGAGTGGCTAAATCTTTACCCACTCCAATTGGTTTGACTAAAGAAACAGGTGCTATGATAATGAGGAGTAAGGAATCCGCTAGAGAAGAAGAGAATGTGAGAGAAAAAAGGGAAGTGGGTCTGGAGAAGCTGCTGAGTGGTTGGTTAGATTGGGGAAGAATGTTGAAGAACCTGTTCCATCTGAACAGGAACCCCTCGCAGACCTACTTAAAAAGGTGTCTGTCAGCTACAATCCTAAAAGAAAAGGAGTTTAGTAGTTAAGATCCATGGCAATGCTAGGGCAAACAAGAAGAGAAAGGCTACCTCTTTTATCCCTATAGAGAATCCTCCAACGAAAGGAAGAGCCATAAAGAGTAAGAAGAAGCAGAGTGAGGTTGGACTAGAAAAAGCCCCAAAAGAAAGTAAGAGAAAAGTTGCTGCTAAGGGAAAGAAGAAGGTGAGATTGAAAAGATGTACCTGGTTCTTCATGATGAAGAGGACGTAGAAGAAAGGGAGGTTGTGACTCCAAAGGCAAATAAAGCCAAGACTTCCACAAAGAAGTTGTTTCAAAAAATAGAGTATGCGGAGCCCTCTACTTTGGCTAAAAGAACCTGGTCTGCCTTAAAGTCCAAGAAAGTGAAAATAGTGGAAGAAGAATGGAGTGGTGGAGAAGAAGAAGAAGAAGAAGAAGAAGAAGAAGAAGAAGAAGAAGAAGAAGAAGAAGAAGAAGAAGAAGAAGAAGAAGAAGAAGAAGAAGAAGAAGAAGAAGAAGAAGAAGAAGAAGAAGAAGAAGAAGAAGAAGAAGAAGAAGAAGAAGAAGAAGAAGAAGAAGAAGAACCTGATGCAGAGAAGGACAATATGGTTAAGTTTGGGAAATATCCATCTTGAAAGGTAGACTCCTCAGGAACTTGGAGGAGGAAGACATGGTGATGCTGCTGGAAAAATTACAATTCCAAGGTTGGAAGGACATGGTCCTTCAGAAGGATGGAAAGCATGATAGAACTGAGATTGTGGAGATCATGACAAATTGTGAGATCAAGAATGGTAGAGTCACCAGTGTAGTGAAGGGGGTGACAGTTGTGAACACCCAATTTTTGCCCCGCATAAAAATTACTCCTAAAAATAATCGAAAATAACTTTTAATGAATTTTAGGGATTTTTCTTTATTAGTTGCATTTCATACGTGTTTAATATTTTAAAATCATAAAAATTGTCACATTTTTTATTTCATGTAATCTTAGGTTTAATTCGCATTTTTAGAAATTAATTACCCTTTAATTGATAGATTAATATATAAAAGCCACAAAAATATACATTAGCTTAATCAATTAGTTTATTTAATTAGTTAAAGTGTTAATTAGGTCGTTTTGACAATCGAAATTTAATTAGTAGTAAGATGACTATTTTTGAAAGATAAAATTTGCCCTTGTTTCAAATTGGCCTAATTTCAGGGCCCAAAATCCCAGGCCCAACCGAACTCCCCACATTACAACCCTAATCCCCTCATCTATATAAGAGACCTAATCTCCCTAGAAAAACGGCGTACACCCTTAGTCGTTGCTTCTTCTTCCTTCAACCTCATACAACCTTAGATAAAAAGAATCCAACAAAAAGAGAGGAAATTGAGAACGAGGAAGAACATCGAAGATGAAAAGTCTTCTTCTTTAAGAAGAGAAGAACGAAACAGAGGGGTAAAGAGGGGTTGGGATTAGCTTAAATTTCAGCCATGGATCTTTATTAAAACCACATGAAAACAACTTGAATCACCCATGAAAATCAGCCCAAAAGAACAACCTTCTTCCTCAACCAAGGACATCACTGCTCCAGCTCTAAAACACCATAGAGAACCATTTTTCTCCACCTAAAATTATCTTTTTCAGCCCTAAAAATCATCCTTAGACCACCGAAAAATCACCCCAAACTAATGTGAAAATCAGTCGGTCGAGCTGGCTCTGTTCGAGGTTTTTCCGAATCGAGTTCATGGTTCATAGCTTGTTTGAGGATTGCTTTTTCTTTGGAGATTCTTTCATTGTACCTGCTGGAAATTTTAGCAATAAAGGTTCATCCTCTCTCTAAACTCATCTTTGAATTTATTATGTTGGGTGTTTATTTGTTAAAAAGTTTGATTATTTGCATAATACCTCTGATTAGCTGTTTGAGATTTATTAAGTAGTATTCTGTCTTAGTTTATTTTGGTTAGTTTATAACCAATTTCTAAGTGGTTCATATGATTTGTTTACAAATTAACTTTAGGCATCATTAGTCAGTAATGTTAAACCCACGTTTTTGGCCCAAGGCAACAAGAACAACCAAAATTGTTGGCATTTTAAGAATAAACATGTAAGCTAGATCTCCTTTATAAACTTATTCAAATTATAAATACACTTTACAAATTAATAAATTAATGAAACAAAGCCCCCATTACCTGATGCTCATGGAATTCGCCAGTACACTTTAGACAAATTTGTAATAAATCAATTATTATAATTACGTACACGTTCGCGTGACATAATTACGATTGTCAAAATAAAACAAAGGTATACATTCGCATAACTTTGAATAGATATAATTCTTCTAGTAACTAAATATACTTTTTCTTAAAATTGTGTATACGTTTATGTAACACAAATAAAGATTAAGATGAACACTTGCAGAGGTACCTTTAAGAGCGGATTTTGAAATTATTATCGTAATCGCGTACATGTTCGCGTGACGTGATTTCGATTTCCTTTTATAACCAAAACAAAAAAACACGCGCTTGCGCAACTTTATTTATCTCTTTAAATGAATTCAGTGTCGAGAATTATGTACACGTCCGCGTGACATGATTTTTGACACACGTCAATTTCAAAGAGTTTACGCATACGTGACCCGTCTCAAAATAACTCTTTAAATACAAGTGAGTAATAAAAGTGGTAAAGATATAAAAAATGCACATAGGTATAAAAGCAGTAATTAAACGATTTAGGCCAAGTTTAATTATTAAGCGACCGTGCTAGAACCACGGAACTCGGGAATGCCTAACACCTTCTCCCGAGTTAACAGAATTCCTTACCCGAATTTTTGGTTCGCATACAATTTAAAACAGAGTCAAAATTCCTCGGTTTTGGGAATTCTAAATAAATAAATGGTGTCCCGGAATACCGTAAAAAATCCGGGTGGCGACTCTGAATAAAATAAATCCCAAAAATCGAATAATGTCACTTAAAGTAGAAAAACTCCTTTATTACCCTTACCGGGTGAAAAAGGAGGTGTGACAGCTCTGGCGACTTGCTGGGGAATAGAACCCATAATCTCTAGTTCAGGGTTCAAGAATTCGAGCTTGTTAATGTGATTTTACTTGGCTTTATTAATTGTGATATTACTGTATTTTGTGCGCTCAATGTGCTAATTGTTATTTATTTACCACTTTGATATTTATTTGAACTGTATTTAAACTGTCTTCTTACGCCTCCCTTCTTAGTCTTCTAAAATTGGTGCACACGTTCGCGTGGCCCGCCTTTCTGTTAGAGGTCATACCAAGTAAGAAATACGGGGATGGACTAGCCACTAGGCCGGATAGACTTTCATGCTACCGGTACGTCGCTCCCACCCCGACTCGAGTTGTCCGCTCGGGTAATCCAGGTCTAGAACAAAACCCCATGTTTAACTCTAGAATGACAAAACCTCATGCCGGATCCCTAGTAGAAATGATTATCTGCATCACGTGCATTTTTTACTTAGGGGACTCAACATAGGGGTTGGGTCCGTCTAGGACAGGTGTACCCGAAACAAAAAGACCATCCCGATGCATCCTACCTGCTATATGTGCATTATTTGTTTCGGTTTGTTTGTTGACCGGCTAAAGAAAGAAAGAAAAAAATAGAAAAACCAAGAGTGAGGATAGAAATTTACCAGTTTTGAAAAAACCTGATATTTGAAAATACCTTGGAACCCTGTCCAAAATTCCAAAAAAAAAGGGGGAAGAAAAAAGAATTTCAAAATAATTGAAAATGAGGAGAAAAGAATTTCAAAATAAGTGAAAATAAGTCAAAATCATTTTTTCTATAGTTAAGTCGAAATTGGCCGAACTACGCAGGTCTGATTCTCACCGGATGTGAGATACGTAGGCAAACCTCATCGTTCTCGACCCCATTGTTTTAAAAAAAATCCAAAAAAAAAATAAATATATTTTCCTTTAATTCCTTCTTTAGGAGTATTTTTTTAGGAAATCTCAAGTAAATAAAAGATAAAAGAAAAAATAAAAGTTTTAGAAACCCAAAAATATTTTTTATTTGAAAAAAGAACAAAAAGACAAATCAGAAAACAAAAATCCAAAAACAAAATCTCTGTCTTTCTTTAAAATTCCCTATTTTAAAAAATGTAGAGGCAACATTCGAAGTCCAAAAATATTTTCTTCTTACTTTTGAAATTCCCAAAGTTCAAAACAAAAACAAAAAAAAAGAATATTTAGAGGTCTATCATTCAAAAAAAAATTCACCATTTTTAGAAGTTTTTTGTCCAGAAACTAGAAAAAGAAAAAGAAATCAAAAAGCGAAAATCCAAAAATATTTTCTTTCTTTAAGAAGTCTTTATCTCAAAAATCTCAAAAAATAAATCATCAATCAAAAATCAAAATTCAAAATACTTTTCTCCTTATCTTGAAGTATTTTTCCCAAAATTTAAAAACAAAATAGTAAATCAAAAATCCAAAAAAAAAAAGATATTCTCTTTCTTCTATAGTGTTTCTTCCAAAAATTCTATAAAAAAAAATCAGATACAAAATCCAAAAATATTTCCTTTTTCTTTTGAATTTTTTCTTTCAAAAGCAAAAAAAAAACGAAATTTCAAGAAAAAAAATTAAATCCCAAAATATTTTCTTTCTTCTTTAGAAGTCTTTATTTCAAAATTTTCAAAGAAAAAATCAAATCAACATCCAAAACAAAAATATTTTTCCTTCTTTTAGAAGTCTTGCTTTCAACCATTTGAATCAAAATATATTTTAAAAAAAAAAGAGCCAAAAAATATTTTCTTTCTTCTTTTAAAGCTTTTCTTTCAAAAATTCAAAAATAAAATAAAATGAACGAAATTCAAAAAAAAAAGAGTTAGCTTTATTTACTCTATTCTCAATCTTCCCGAACTACGCAAAATCTGATTCATGCGGTGTCATGATACGTAGGCAATCCCCATAGGATTCGATCATAGCCATAGACAAATTGAGTGAAAAAATAAACAAGAAAAGGAAGGAGAGAAAGAAAATTGAGTGAAAAATAAAGAAAAAAGCGAAAAACAACGAAAACAAAGGGTGAGAGAAAAAGAAAGCGAAACAAATAGAGTGAGCAACAAAAAAAAAAGCAAGTAGAAATGTGACAAAAATAACTGAGAAAAATAAAGAGCAAAAATAGCAAAAGAGAAAGAAAAAGAAAATTGAGATATGCAAAAAAGAAGGAGAGACAAAAATGGAAAGGGACATTTAAAGGTCGAGATGATACATGCAACCGTTCAAACACATGGTAGGAGCGTTTAACTGTTAGGTGCATTGCATCCCAACATGCGATTTCCTATATGTTAAATGTCTCAAAACTAACAAGGTTGTTTGGTGTGCAAAAAAGCAAAGGTTTTGGTGGTTGATTTTGTTGGTAGTCCGGTTTCCCATCCTTCACAAAATCCAAAGGCAGAGATGTTCTCTGCAATCAATCTACCAATCATCGGTTCTAAGGATAGCCCGGTATCAGCTATTCCATACCAGAATCAACAACTGCTGAAGAAAATAGAATGTAGCATCGCCGCATGCTGGAAATGTGGGATGCCTGGTCTAACGGTAGGAAACCGCCAAGTGTAATCCCTGGTTTTCCTGAGTTGACCCCCAGTTCAGATGGGCTTTCCAACATCCTTGTGCCCAACCCACTCTTCCCATGTGGCCACCCTCTAATGCCGCCTAATGGCCCCAAAATGCCTTCTGTGGATCACCCCCAGGCATCAGATTCAAGGGCACATCCAACAATGTTCGTTGCACCACCAGTCTCCACCACGTCACATCCAACGGTGCCCAGGTCAAACTCATACCCTCGGCACTCGCAATGTGAGTCTCGCATGGGTCAGCAAAGAACAATGAGAAACCCCGAGCAGGAAGAAATGGCTCGGAAGATGAGAAGCCTAGAGCAAAGCTTAAAGAACATACAGGGTTTGAGTGGTCAGGAGAGTCTCTCCTACTCCGATTTGTGCATGTTTCGACATGTGCACCTGCCAGTTGGTTTCAAGACGCCAAAGTATGAAAAATATGACGGGCACAGAGACCCGATGGATCACTTAAAATGATATGGTAACCAGTTGAGAGGTGATGGCGGAAAAGAAGAGTTGCTAATGGCCTACTTTGGAGAAAACCTCACTGGGACCGCTTCTGAATGGTATATGGATCAAGAAATTACCCATTGGTATGTGTGGGACGATTTGGCCCGAGACTTTGTCTTCCAGTTCCAGTATAATGTGGACATCGCTCCTGACAGGAACTCTTTGTCCAACTTGAAAAAGAAAACTGCTGAAAGCTTCCACGAATATGCTGTCAAATGGCGCGAGCAAGCCGCCCAGGTAAAGCCTCCAATGGACAATGCATAAATGGTTACAATCTTCCTACAGGACCAAGAGGCGGACTACTTCCAGAACATGATGTCTGCTATGGGTAGACTGTTCGCTGAAGCTATCAAAATTGGGGAGATGGTCGAAAATGGTTTGAAAACGGGCCGAATCTTGAGTCAATCGGCTTTTAAGACCACATCACAGGCCGTTCAGAATGGTTCGGAGGGTTTGATGAACAGAAACGAGAGAGAAGAGGGAGCCATGATGGCTTCAGGCCCTAGGAATTCTCGACGACCTCGGGAATATCCAGGCCCATTTCCCAGAGCTTCACAACACTATTATCCTAATCAGTAAGCAACCTATATTATGTCCCCCTCCCCTATGCAGTAATGAACGCTCAGCTGCATCCCCGGCCACAACATTATACCCAAAATCGAGCTCCACTTCCCAGAAATGTCCATCCTTACCAAGCTCCATATAATCCCCAATCAAATGTTTCTCAATACAATCCTCGCCCAAGAGAGTCTTTCAAAAAGAATCAGTTCACCCCTATTGGTGAATCATACTCTAGCTTGTTCCAAAAGTTGGTCAGGATAGGTCTGCTGCAGCCAGTGGCCCCAAATCGGCCGAACCCCGAGTCCCCCTCTCACCGGGCTGATACTAGATGTGAATACCACTCAGGAGCAGTAGGGAATAACACTGAAGATTGTTGGACTCTTAAAAGAGCAGTGGAAGATCTCATCGAGGTTCAGGCAATAGTGTTTAGGGATGAAGAAGACCCTAATATGATGAACAATCCCCTGCCTGCTCACACTGGGCCAGTAGTCGGAATGATTTGTGAGGATGAAGAATTTGATCCGGCACTAAAGGCCGTTGCAGCCATTGCCGAGACAGAAGAAAAGCCAAAATAACGGTCGCCAAGCCTGAAAGTTCCCCCCATCAGATGGGAGTCTCGATAACCAGTCTTGCTATCCTTTCTGCGTCCGGATTATCTTTGCGTGTGATCCAGATGTTTTACTTTATTGTCTTACTTTCCGATGTAAACCCTTCTATTTTTAAAAAAAAACTTCAAAAAAAAACCAAAAATCAAATGGAATTAATATTTCATTTTCCAAGAATATCTCTTTTCTTAATCATGTCTCTTTTCTTACTCTATTTTTAGTTCTGTTTAAATGTAGATTTCAATAACATGACATGCTTGCGGACTTCAAGACCAGATCCTAAAATGTTGTCAGACCTCGAAATAATGAATCAAGAATCAGAATGCAAATGAAGTTGGGTTAAGGAAATAAAACCATGAATCAGAACAGCAAAAGGAAAATTGGTTCATATTGGAAAGGTCCATCATTACTACAAGAATACTGCCAAAAGAGTGCGTTTGTACTTGGGATACACCAAAGAAAATGTCCCTGAAAAAACTGTCAACGCAGGTGCAGTCAAAAGATCCTAAAAATCTGTCAGACTTCGAGATAATGAATCAAGAATCAGAATGCAAATGAAGTTAGGTCAAGGAAATAAACAATGAATCGGAACTGCCAAAGGAAAATGCATTGCAACCAGAGTACTGCCGAAAGAGTGCGTTGTACTTGGGGCTCGAAGAAAAATGTCCCTGAAACAACTGTCAACGCAGGTGCAGTCAAAAGGTACTATGTTTGATCCTCAATATATTTTCAAATGTTCTCCTGTTGGGATGACGAAGACTTTCATTCTCGCTACCCAAACATGAGTCGGTTACTCTTCTTTGATTACCCTCTTTGGAACCCGAAAGTGTTATTAAAAAAAAGAGTTGAAAAATGAAAAAAAAAATGAAAAAGAAAAAAAAATGAATTGCAAAAAAAAAGAAATGAAAAAAAAGAGAACAAGGAAAGCAAAAGAAAGAGAAAACAAAACAAAATAGAGGAAAAACATGACAAAAATCAAAAACAAAAACAAAAGTTTTCTAAACTACGTTTGACTTGATTCTGAAAGGATACGTAGGCAGCCTCTCCCTGGGGTTCAGTCACACCAAAATAAAAACCCATATTCCCCCAAGAGTTTAAACTGGGGCAGATGTTATAATAGTTTGGCGATGGTTTGGCCTAAAAGGTTCCAAAGTTGTAAGCCAATCCAAATTATTTTTACCCCGAATCATGTTCAAGTCCTTCCGATTAATCGGCAATGATGTCCAAAATTGGAGGATACAATTACTTGGATCCGATGCAACCAAATGAGAGAAGCAAAATGAGAGAGTCTTATCGGTGAAAATCCACACGGGCACTGTGAGGCGACGGTAAGCAGAGAAATTGAAAATGAGAGAGTCTTGTTAGTGAAAACTCGCAAAGGGCGCTACAAGGCGATGGTGAGAAGATAAATGAGAGAGGTCAGTCAGTGAAAACCCGCAAAGGGAACCACTGACCGAAAAGAATAATGGGCCACTGACAAAGACACGCTCCGGGGAAGGGTTTCTCAATCTCGCGGTAAAAGTTGGGATGAATTTCTGAGAGTCGGACGGTTTACACGGATCAGGCATCCAGTCCAAAAGGCATGTCACGCTCATTAAAGTCTGCATGCACTCCAGATAAGTCCTTCTTTCCTTTCCCCGAAAGGGACATCTTGTTTAAATTCATTGTCCATTCTGTCATTTATTTTTCTTTTGAATCCCTTTCGGTCTAACTCTATTCCGAAACTAAGGCAAAGAAAGGATGGCAAGACTGATTTACAGGGCTCTCATTTGACACGGGCTAATATGCAAAAGGCACTCAGCCCCATCAGGGGCATCGAGTCGATCTCGACTGGCCATAGCGGCCGATGCTTCCAACTCAAAACCCTTGAAAGGAGAAAACCAAATCAAAATGCTTATAAAGGCAATTGAAGTGAAAGGATGGGTCCCACGTGGCTAACTCTCTTGGCAAAGGTCAGAAAGCCAAAAATGCTCTAGATGCTTTAAAAGTTAAACTTGGAGGAAAATCGGAAGTGAAAGGCCGATGGAGTCCCACGCGACTAACCGGTGCAGCAGAATTTGAGGAGGCCAAAACTTCCCCGATACTTCAGAAATCCAAAAAAAAAGCAAGTAAAAGGCCTACAAAGGCAAAATAAAGTCAAATGTTGGGTCCCACGTGACCGATAGCCATGGTAAAAGCTGGAAATCCGGGGTCCCCGAGGTCAGAAATGAAACCCAATTCCCAGCAAGCAAGTGAATATCTGAGATCTTCGTCACAATAATTGAGATCAAGCGGTCGAAAATCAAGGCCGCAAAACCAATCACCGTTTCAAACTAACAAATTGTTCTTTGATTGAAGGAAACAAGTGTAGACAACCTTGCAAAGGCAAGCGTAACCAAAATAAAGGGCGCAAAAGCTAGAAGCAGCTCCGCAGCAATAACTCCAAAAGGGAAGTTTCTCAAAAAATCTTTTCCCACATTTACTCAAAATGAAAAGAAAAGAAGAACAATAAGGTTGAAATCAACCCAAACTTGAAGTGGTATAGGGTCTCCAAACCCCAGCTACACCTTTTCCAACGCAGGGTACACTCCCTAGTTGATGCCAGCATAAGGTATACAATCCCGTAGTCGATGCCAATCAAGGGTATACATTCCCTGGTTGATGATTTCTTTTCCCGACGCAGGGTATACACTCCCATAGTCGATGCCAATCAAGGGTATACATTCCCTGGTTGATAATTTCTTTTCCCGACGCAGGGTATATACTCCCATAGTCGATGCCAATCAAGGGTATACATTCCCTGGTTGATGATTTCTTTTCCCGACGCAGGGTATACACTCCCATAGTCGATGCCAATCAAGGGTATACATTCCCTGGTTGATGATTTCTTTTCCCGACGCAGGGTATACACTCCTATAGTCGATGCCAATTAAGGTTATACATTCCCTGATTGATGATTTATTTTCCAATTAAGGGTATACATCCCCTGATTGATTTCTTTTCCTGACATGGGGGTATACGCTCCCTAGTCAATACTAATTAAGGGTATACATTCCCTGGTTGATGATTTCTTTCCAATTAAGGGTATACATTCCCTGATTGATGATTTCTTTTCCAATTAAGGGTATACATTCCCTGATTGATTTCTTTTCCCGACATGGGAGGTACACGCTCCCTAGTCGATGCCAATTAAGGGTATACATTCCCTGATTGATGATTTATTTCCAATTAAGGGTATACATTCCCTGATTGATTTCTTTTCCCAATATGGGGGTATACACTCCCTAGTTGATGATTTTTCCAACATAGGGTATACAATCCCTATTTGATTTTATTTTCCAACATAGAATATTCCATTCCTTAGTTGATGCCAATATAGGGTCTCCACTCCCTAGTTGATGCCAGCATAAGCTGATGTTGACGTAACTCGATGCCAACATAGGATATTCCATTCCTTAGTTGATGCCAACATAGGGTCACCACTCCCTAGTTAATGCCAGCATAAGCTGATGCCGACATAACTCGATGCCAACCTAGGATATCTCAGTCCTTAGTTGATGCCAACATAGGGTCTCCACTCCCTAGTTAATGCCGGCATAACCCGATGATTTTTTCCAAACATAGGATCCCACTCCCTAGCAGACACCGGCATAACCTGGTGATCTTTCTAACAACAACATAACCTTTTGAACACTTCCTGACACTGGCATAACCCAGTGATCTCCTTTTCCCCAGGCACCAGCATAACCTATTGACCTTTCCAGACACCGGCATAACCTGGTGATCTTTCTGACAACAACATAACCTGTTGATCATCTCCTGACACTGGCATAACCCAGTGATCTCCTTTTCCCCAGGCAACAACATAACTTGTTGACCTTTCCAGACACCGGCATAACCTGGTGATCTTTTCCTGACAACAACATAACATGTTGATCATTTCCTGACACTGGCATAACCCAGTGATCTCATTTTTCCCAGCAACAGCATAACCTGTTGATCATTTCCAAACACTGGCATAATCCCAGTGATCTCATTTTCAGACATCAGCATAACCTGGTGATCTTTTCTTGACAACGGCATAACCCGTTGATCACTTCCTAACATTGGCATAGCCCAGTGATCTTTTTTCCCCAGGCAACAGCATAACCTGTTGACCTTCCCAGACACCGGCAAAACCTGGTGATCTTTTCCTGACAACGGCATAACCCGTTGATAACTTCCTGACATTGGCATAACCTAGTGATCTTTTTCCCCAGGCAATAGCATAACCTGTTGACCTTCCCAGACACCGGCATAACCTGGTGATCTTTTCTTGACGACAGCATAACCTGTCGATATTTTCCAACATAGGGTCTCCAACCCCTAGTTGATCTTACTTTTAGACATAGGGTATCCACTTCGTAGTCTACAATAACTCTGGGTGCACCATTCCCAGCTTTTCACCGCTTTCAATAATAAAGTAGTATAGATTTCCTTGCAATAACTCACGAAATTTTCCTAGTGGAAACTGGGGCAGAAAATTTCGTTCGTTTGCTTTTTAATTTTGTGCAGATTGCATTTTTAGGACAACGGATTCGAGACGATTAAAAGAAGACGTCTCAATTCAGAATAAAAGAAAAGAAGAAAAAGAAAAGAGTTGAACCCCAAAGTGCAGAAGCGGGAAAGACGTAGACTATTCAGGACGAGATTGAAGTCATCCATTCTGTATATCCTACCTGGATCCGAAAAGCTGAAGAAGATTTAACCAACACCTACAACGAACAAGCATCAAGATTCAGATCGGAGTCTGTACAAAGAAGCAGCCAAGACTCAAGATCAAGCTTCAGAAGACCCGTAGATAGGAATCTTGTAACTCGTAGCTGATAGACTTAGTTAGTCTTTTTCATTTGGATTTTGATGTAATAGCAGGACCATGAACCGGAGCTCAGACGTAACCTCGATCGACTCTCGAACTCATCACTCCATCACTCCAAAACTTCTAGAACTACACTGACCTCATTCCTTTATAGCCAAGTGTCACGACCCCAAATCCTAACAGGTCGTGATGGCGCCTATCGTGGAACTAGGCTATCCAACCATCACTTTACTACACTTTTGTTCAATCATAATATTTCACAATTAATAATAATCAAGCAACCATAGCAAAATTTATATAAATAAGTCTTAACGTCCCAAAAATAGTCTAGCAACCTCCCAAGAACTGGAGTCAATAGTCATGAGCATCTAGAAATAAATAAATCTAACTCTGCTAAAACTATAATATATGTCTCTGAATCAAATGCTAAGACTAAATAGGGAAGGGAAATGGAGAAGTTGTGGACGCTGGACAGCTACCTCGAAATCCCGTGAAAATGCTGCTACCAAACTGCGTCAGCTACTGCTGCGAACTAGTAC